>PVKB01003754.1:7625-56407 GCA_004027205.1 Ctenodactylus gundi
GGGGGGGGGGGGGGGGGGGGGGGAGAGCAGGGCCGATGGAGCTGGCCCGGGGTGGAGCCCAGGAGCTGCCCCGCGGGCCGAGCCCGCCAGGCCTACATGTCCTCATTGTCCTCTATGTCCTCTAGGACAAGGACATCAGGCTCGGCTGCTCGGGACGGTCCTGGCTCCAGCTCTCCTTCAGGGTGTCCATCGGCATTTCCAAGGGGGAGGTGACGTGAGTCCAGGATGTCCTGCAGCATCGGGAGGAGAGGGCCTGTCCCTGACCTTTCCAAGGGCACAGAGGGCACCCCTCCCAGAGTCTCCCATGGACGGACCCTCTATCTGGATGTCTACTCAGATTGTGCCCCTCGCCCTGAGGCTCCCAGGCTGGCTGGCCATGGCTCTGCCCCAGCCCAACTCCACGTCCCCCAGGAGGGCCCCGCCCCGCCCTGTTCGCATGCTGTGGGCACCCACCTGCGGACTGCTCCCCCTTGGGCACGCCCTCACTGCTCTGCCCAGATTCACGGACCAGTTGGAGCAGGTAGCTCCAGCAGGCAGCAAGGGTGGAGCCGTGCATGGTTTCAAGGGCATATGTGGTCAGGTAACAGAGAGTGTCCTGGTCCAGGTCCTGGAGGATGTCCCTGGGGAGCCATGTGTCCAGCAAAGCACAGAGGACTCTGGGAGAGGGAGGGCTGCAGAGTCAGAGGCCTGACCCCACTCAGGCCCTCAGTGGTCCCTGCAGGGCACGTTCCAGGCAGAGCCGGCCAGCACATGTGCAGGTGGGCACAGAGCACACATGTGTGAGGTGCTTGTGTGGCAGGCTGCTCCCTCTCCTGTTCAGCCCCACCCCAGGGTGTCTGGGCTCAACTGGCTGGTACAGGCAGCAGTGGACACGTGTCCTCATCTGGGCCACTCTGAATCCCTGGCCTCCATGGTTTCTCAGGTCCCCAGCACCCACCCACAGATCTGTGCCTTCTTCCCCTGCAGGGGAACCCCAGGAGCCCAGCCCTCTAGTAGGGAGCAGGGAGGATGTGAGAGCTGGGGATGCCCCTCCACCAACCCAGTTCCTAGATGTCACCTGTCTGGAGACAGAAGCTGTCCTTTTTGACACAGAGCCCGCTCACCTCTGGCTGCAGATATCAAGCTCGTCACCCAGGTCAATGTAGGGGTACCTAGAAGATGCCAGGAAGGTGTCACCTCTAACCTTACACCCCTCACCTCTGCATGCCATGACATGTAGGAGGACTGTGTGATTCCCTGGTAGGAATGGAGTCCTGGGGGCCTGGGGGTTTTGTATCTGTCAATCCCTGAGTCACATGACACTGACCTGGATGCGGGCCTGCCTACAGCACGTGCCTTACATTATTTCATGTGTAACAGATCGGTACATAGCGGGTGCTCCACATTGGACATGTATAATGAGCCTGCACACCAGAGTCTGTACCAGCTGACCTCACATAGTAGGTGCTTCACATTCTGTCCTGCAGATTAGTCCCACATGCAGTATGTGCTTTGCATTTTGCCCCATATAATGGAACTGGACATGGTAGGCTGTGCATTTGGTAAGCACCCAGTACGTGCTTTCCATTATGCCATGTAAGTGGGTCCACAGAGCCTAGGTGCTTTGCTTTGTGCTTCATACCACGGCCCATGTACGGTAGATACTTTACGTCACGCTGTATGCAAAGACAACCGTGTGCTTACCAGACACTCCTGTGTGTCTTCTGCTTCTTGGTCCTCCATTCCATGCCCACCAGGATACCTGCTCTGAGAATATTGAGGTTACGGCATCCTCCTTTACAAACGGGGAAAATGACTCACAGAGGCATCAGGGAAGGGAGGCCCCAAGAAGAGAGTTCTACCATGTAGCCAGGAAGCCACTCGGCAGAGGTTCAGAATAGTCTCTACCACCAGGCATGTGCTGGGGAGTCCCACAGCATGGACACAACACTCACATCTGAGTAACGACACCGAGAACTTCGCGGGTGGTGCCATAGTGCTGGTGGATGTTGATGAGATGCAGGACCTCCGGGGTGCACACAGCCCGCACCAAGCGCACCATCCTGGAGGCAAAATCCTCCAGCTCCTGCTTCTTCCCTAAGGAGGTTATGACAGGAAGCAGCAAGAGGAGGGGGGATACTTATTTTTTTGGGACAGGGTCCCGCTCTGTAGTCTGACTGGTCCTGAACTCACCACATAGCCCCGGCTGGCCTAGAACTCAAAGCGATCCTCTAGCCTCAGCCTCCTGAGTGCTGGGGTGACAGGTGTGTGCCACCACGCCTGGCTTGGATTTGAAATCTCAGTCAGGGGCTGAGCACGATTCCCCTTCTGGTCAGCATACCGTGGAAATAACTTAAGCATTTGAAGATTCCTTAAAGGGACACGAGCTGGCCAGGATGGTGCAGGCCTGCCATCCCAGCCCTCTGGAGGCTGTGGCAGGAGAACCGCCCTGACCTAGCTAGTGTGAAGGTCTTGGACTAGAGCCTCAGGACCACCACAGGGAAGAAAGAAAGGAATGGGAAACTATTTCTGTGAAATTAAATCCAGCCCCTGCCTGCTCTTTCTCGGGCTTGCTGTCTCATCCCTGTCTCTTTACCCTCTATTCATGCTGTCCCAAACTGTTACAAGGTGACAAATGCTAGTTTTCCCCTCTTGGGCATAACTCTTAGCTTTCTACATGTCACGCTGACCATCTGCATCTAGAAGAACCCACCTCTCCTTGCAGGCCCACTAGGGTAGACAAATTTAGTGCCCAGTAGGAGCACGCCCATCAGTGCCCTGTCTGGCCTAGGCCTGAGCATCTGGCAATGAATGTGGGGACAGGGCACTGGCTGTGGTGTCAACACGGACATCACTTTGCCCAGTGAGCTTCCCTATTCAAGCAAAGTTTCTCCCCATAATTACAAACACCTGCCATATGTTGAACTCTCTTTGTAGCAGCTTTTAAGCGAAACTGCATGATCTTTAAATTTCTTTCTTACAAGCTGGGTGGCATATGCCGGCAATCCCAACACTCTGGGAAGCTGACGCAGGAGGATCGCCAAGTGCGAGCCCAGCCTGGGCAGCTTGGCTACTACGAATAGAGCTTGGTAGGAAGGTTCTGAGTTCAACACCCCGTACTGCAGAAATCAAATCAATCAGGCAGCCAAGAGTCAATGCTTCTGAGTGGTCCCACAGCAGGTGCATATGTGGGTGACGCCAGCAGCTCATGGCGGGTGTCTACGGGGCTCCTGCCACATGCTAAACCCTACTGTCTGAACCTGCCCCTGCTTCCCTCCGCCTCTTGGAGGTGCTGTCATCCAGCTGGGCCCAGGGGCAACCCAGCACCCTGGGAGGCTCAGGCAGCAGGATCGCAAGTCCCCAAGTTCAAACCCAGCTTTGGCAACTCAGTGACTCCGTGAGATCTGTCTCAAATAAACAATCCAAAATGGCCGGCAATGCAGCTCAGCATGAAAGCCCCGAGTTCTGTCCCCAGGAAAGAGGAAACACACACACACACACACACACACACACACACACACACACACACACACACACACAAAACCAACCAACAAAACAAAAAAGGCTGATTTCCCGTCTCCCTTTCCATTCCGTATTCGTTCCAGGAGCTGGAACTGCTCACCAGCCCCGGCGACTCAGCAGTTACTTAAATAGACCAGTGTGAGGATCCCAGCTCGGCGCGCGGTTAATCGGAAACGGGCCTGCCTCCCTATGCCACGCTTCAAAGGACACGGCCCAGTTCTCTGGCCAGCGCACCGTGGGGGTTCCTTCTACCAGCGCGGCAAAGCCGGGCCAAGGAGGGCCAGGAGACAGAGCTCTCTCTGGCACAGTCTCTGCGGAAGACGGCTGCCAGAGGAAATCTCAGCAACCACCCTTTAAGTGGAGAATCAGAATAAATCGCATGTGCGGCCCCAGCTGGTCACACGCAGCTAGGAAACTCCAGGCAAGGGCTTCTCTGGACAGTTGCAAAGGTCCCTGTAACTTGCTGTCTTGAAATAAACACCCCCGGCCGCAATCACCTACGGCCAAGCCAAGTGAAAAATAATTCCCTTCCAAATTCATGCCAATTCTCTTGGGAAGCCATGTGAGGCTTGTTCTGCGGGCCTTCCCTGTGTGGATCGGGACTGGACCAAGGCCGAACGCCCAGCTGCATCCCGCCCCTTTCTGTTGTTTATTTCACAGGGCCTCATCCAGGGGCTCCAACCTGCGATCCTCCTGCCTCAGCCTCCCAGAGTGCTGGGGTTCCACGTATGCACTACCAGTCTTGTCTACAAGCTACTTTGGATGATTTATCTCCTCCATAACTAAAACAGGGTTTATGTTTTCTTTCTTTCTTTTTGCTCTCCTTCTTTTCCCTGTGGCACTAAGGACAGAGCCCAGGGCTCTTACACTAAGCTACAATCCCAGACCATTTTTACTTGTGATTTTGAGACAAGGTCTCACCGAATCACCAAGGTGTCCACGTTAGGTTGAAACATGCCATCCCCTGCCTCAGCCTCCCAGAGTGCTGGATGACAGAACTGGGCCACCAGGCCTGGCACTGTCCTTCTTCCTAAAAATTATTCAAACGGCTTTCCTACCCTGGGCACCCATGCTGCAGGTACTTGGCATGCGAGGTCTTGTTTTACCTCGGCCCTTAGCCTAGGGTGCAAGTGGGTCAACATTGTCTATTTTACAGATGAAGAAAACAGGGCTTACAAAAACCAAATTGCTTGTTCAAAGTCAAACTTCAGCTAAATAGCAGAGTCAAAATCCAACTCTTGGCCTGGCTTTAAACCTAGGCATTACTAGGTACTTTTTATAATGTTCTCTCCAATATGGTATTTTTGACACCCCCCCCAAGAATGTATGATAATCTGGGGTATTTTTTAATTTCCACCGGTGGGAGGAGATGGGGCTTACTGTGACTGGCATCTGCCAGAGATACTACCAAACAGGCTTGTCTTCCCAGCACTAGAGGAGACTGAAGCAGGAGGATCCCAAGTTCAAGCCCTGACTGGGCAACTCAGCAAATTAATGACAGTCTACTGCCAAAAAGAAAGAAAGAAAGAAAGAAAGAAAGAAAGAAAGAAAGAAAGAAAGAAAGAAAGAAAGAAAGAGAAAAAGAAAAGAAAAACTGAACTGGGGAGTGTAGCTCGGTGTGAAGAACATGGGTTCCACTCCCAGTACCACACACACAGTCCCCTTAGATCCAGTGAGGGTGTCAGGGGTCTGGTTTACTGTTCTATCTCCTCGCAGAAGAAGGGAGCAGAGGTCCATCCAGAAACGAACAGCTGCCCACACAGCGTCAGCCCTGACTCGCAGCCACGTGACTGCTGGGCTGGGGTTTTCTTTGCCATGCACTTACCTGAGTTTTCATGTTGTAGAATCCAATCAACCCACACATGCTAGGCCAAGCAGACATGTAGACAGGTAAACATGTACAACCGTGTATGCCCAGATGCACGTGTTTAAATGAGACATGCACACACATATGTGTTCAAATGAGACTTTCAAAGGAGACTGACTTTCTCCTACCTTATCTTTTCTGGAAGCTTTCAAACAGTGATAGTGTCCTAGTCACTTTCCCATTACTAGGACACAATGCCTGACACCTACAACTTAGAGAAAAAGAGGTTTGTTTTTATCCAGAGCTCAACAGTGTTTGCCTGTTCATGACTGGCTAGAAATGGTGGACAGGCAATGGCAGATAGGCAATGGTGGACGGCTAAGGCACAGGAAAGCTGCTCATCCCGTTGTGGCCAGGAAGCAGAGCACAGGGAGCACAGCTGGTGAGGTAGCTACATCCTCCCAGGTCACACCTTAACAGCACATGACATCAATCCACTTGATCCAATCATGCCCCATGATCAAACTCCTTTCCAAATACATAAAGTTTTGGGGATCCAAACTAGATCCAAACTATAACAGGTAGTTATCAACATGTCCAGTGAAAACCTCAAGCCATGATTTAACTGTTCCGTGGAGAAATTTAGAGGGAATAGGGGCTGTGGACTGACCGCCTAAGAGTCCAAGACACAAGCTTGAGATGCGCAGATCAACTTCACTGTAGACAACACAGGCCCAGGACTCCGCTCCCGGGGACTGTGAAGCCCGGCACAGCACACAGGAGTGACGCGGAGCTACTCTGCATCTCCCCTCCTTGGTATGTCCCCATGCTGCCTCCAACGCAGCCTCTGTGCAACGCAAGGATGACAGTCATGCCAAGCTCAATAGAATTCGATATAGCCTCCACTTTCCTTGATCAAAGCTGACATCTGCAGCCCAGCACAGCCGCACATGATGATCTGATCTCTCTAGCATGCCCCAGACCTATAGCCCATCCTCATACGTGTAAAAGCTGCCCAAGTGGGCCTAGTGGCACAGGCCTGTCATTCCAGCACTATGGGAGGCTGAAGCAGGAGGATAGCAAGTTCTAGCTCTGCCTGGGCAACTTAAAAACTTGGCAAGACCTTGTCTCAAAAATTACAATTTTTTTTAAAAAATGGGCTGTGGATTTAGCTTAGTGCAAAGGCCCTGGGTTTGTCCTCAGTTTCACAAATGCATACATACAAAATAAATTTTAAAGAGTTACTTCACCTGGGAACTGGGACACATCCCTCTAGCCTTATACTGGCTCCTGGGTTCACCCCGTTCTTCTCCCCCTCAACCACAGGAGTCAAGCACCACCACTAGCACCCTGACACCCACATCTGCACTTCAGGGAGCAGCACCAGCCTCTACAATTCCCCACAGCAGAACTCAGACTTGAGCCATGGCAAAAAGCCATTACTGAAGGCCAAGGACCTAAGTGAACAGTGACAGCAATTTGGAAGCTTTTCCAAGTGGCCACTCGTGGATTGCCACAGACCCTCAAGCTCCCTTCCCAACTCCTTCCTAATTTCCTTTCTGCAGCCAACTTTCTCCTTACCTGGTGAGTGAGGTACACCCCTCTCCCTGCTGGAGTAGTGGGGAGGTTCTCAGGTCCACAGACTCTCTGCGGGTAAGTGAATACAAGCAGCAGTTCACTGAACCAAACAAAAGAGAGGGGAAAAAAGCCCTTGACTGGGAAGCCATGTGGAAACCCAAGCAACTCTCCCTCTGAGAAAGAACAGAAAAAGAAACAAAGCTCCCAGCCGACAAGCCAAGAAGGTCCACAGTCAGAGTCGGCGGCCTCCTGGATGGGTCTGAACGTTCCCTACATGGACCCAGAATAAAGCAGGAGCTGGAGCAGAGATGGCTCCCAGTGGTGGCTAGGGCTGAGGCAGCTCTTGATTATTGGCTCCTTCACATGCCCATAACGGGAAAAAGTCGGGACTTCCTCAAGAAGGTGGGACTTCCTCAAGAAGGCGGGACTTCCTCAAGGTAGAGAGAGTATAGCTACCTTGCTAACTTTAGGAAAATGAAACATATTAACCATTTGGGGTGAGGGAATGAAAAATAACCTCAACTGAAAAACCGCCTCTGGGAGCAGCTTATCAGATATCCGACTCGATAGTTTTTCTTCCCTAAGTTCCTGCCTCCTATTACCCCACACTCTGCCATCCACAGATTTGAGGAAAGGTCCCCCTCCACCAGGGGCTTAGGAAAGCCTCCTCTTTGTTTCCCACATGATCTCCTGCTCTAGGAGGACGAACAGTGGTAAAATCTGTCTGTTTCTTCCTCAGTCCTGACCACCATGGTGCCCTCCGACCACTGTCACCAATGCAAAGAGGGCAGTCACACTCGTCTGATGGATTTTTCTTCAAAACTGGGTGGTGGATTCACAGCCACGTGTAGGGTCAGCCAGACACTGTCCAGTGCCTGGGAAGTGTGGGTCTAACCTCACCATGCTCTCGGAGGCATGGTGTATCTTTAAAATCCTCATTTCATAGAAGAGGAAAAAGAATCCTGAAACTTTTCTGAGAAGCACAGCAGCCAACAGCAAGCCAGGTGTTCTGTGAAAAGTCTGCAGACAAGTGTCTGTGGCACAGACACAGACCAAAGGAACGACCCCACCAACGTCCACCTTAACGAACCGGTGGGTTTACTGGGGTTAGTCACAGGAGGAGCCTGGATGAGGGGTGACCTAACAGCAGGAGTATGGTGAGGGGCCACCTGCAGAAGCAGGAGTGACTCAAAGGTGGCAGCGTACGGAAAGCCCACCTCAGCACACGTGAGGCGTTCTGGGGCCTGGAGCTCACTGCACTGCCCGCCGCAGCTCTTCTGGCGGGAGAGTTTCTCCCCCAGCAATTGTTTCCTGTTCTCTGTCCTTAGGGAAAGGCCCAGACGCCCTTCTGAGTTTCAGAAATTTCCCACTGCTTGTGGGTTGTTTGCTTCCCGAGTCTCATGAGCCTCCTTCCCCACTCCAGGAGGGAATGTTACAATTTGGAAAGACTTGCTATGTAACCCCAGGATCGGCATGCAAGTTACTCCAACCCAGTGACAGTAAGGGGTTTTTTTCTAGACATTCTTGAAGTTTCTGTCCTCCCCACCCTTTGCCCCACCCCTCCTTGGTGTTACTAGAGATGAAGCCTGGGGCCTTCACACTGTGCTACGTGTCCAACACATTTTAATACTCATTCTAAGACAGGGTCTCAATAAGTCTGTAAGTTGCCCAGGCTGGGCTCAAACGTTCCATCCTCCCGGCTCAGCTTCCCAGAGTGCTGGGAATTCAAGGCCTGTACTACCAGTCCTAATTACCCTTGAAACCTCACAATGAGACCATTTTAATTTTGTATGGCCACGAATATACATACAAATAGTCAGCAAATGAACAGATATGAAAAGAACCTCTAGGAAGTCCTGAACATATGGAAACCCAATGTGGGTCACAATGTTCTTTAGGGACCTGTTATTTCTTGTTCTTTGATATAATAGCTGAAAGAAGAAGGTAAATTTCAATAGCAGAGGTACAATCCACATTGCAATTGATTTAGAAGATGTATTTAGACTGTTAATAATGCATGTAAGATGCTGAGTATGAATTTTCTCATTATAAATATTTTAATAGCAGTGGATAGTCTACAGTGATGAGCTTCTATAAATGATGCTGTCCTCACCAGTTTCAATGGCCCAAGACAGACAGCATTCCTGTATCACACAAATGACATTTGGAAAGAGACAAACAGTCTATGCTGAAAGAACTCAATATAGTGTAGTTTTAATTCAGAGTACATCTCTTGTACCTTGTTAGGTCAAAGGAAGACCCAGGCAAAACCAAAATATGACCAGCAATAAGAGTCTAGCAAGTGACCTTATACGTATATTGCAGGTCCAGGAGTCAGGCCCTGATTTTGGGGTGAACAGAGCTTTTTTATTCAGTGCGGGTGAATCAGCACAAGGGTCAGGGATTTGATTATTTAGCTGGAGTGAGGTTTGGAGATCGGACAGGAGAGAACAAAGCAGGCTAGTCCGATGGGTTGGGAGAGCAGGCCGGTGGGCTACAGGTGTGTCAGAGGTCAGTTCATACTGGAGGTCAGAGGTGTCATCATCAGTTTTCCAACTGCTGGGGCCAGGGAAGTTGTTTATGTTGGGCCCAGAGAAGGTTGCTAAGGCCAGAAAGGCCACATGGCCAGGAAAGAATGAAGAAGGAGCTGTCCCTAAGCCAAAGTCATACATAGAAAGCTGAGTTCTGTGTGTGGGAAAGGCCGGGAAGTTCACCACAGGAGCCACTGGATGAGAATCTCACATCCCTCACCACAAGCTACAAACTCTGTGTACCATGCACAAAGATAACTTTTCCATGTGACCTTGAATGACAGTTTCCTGCTTTGCATCTTTAGTGAGGCTTTTAGTAACAATCACCAAGTTGGAAATTTCTTTCAAAATCAAGCAAGCCTTTGAACCTTTTTAAGGTTAAAAAAATTGAAGAATTAGCAGCTCCAGGAGTGCTAATTAGGATTTACTGTAAGGCATGATTGAACAGTCTGGCCCATAAAGTTGGTGCGAGTACTTGTCCTGCCAGAAAACCAACCCCAGTAGTGTTTGGATGAGCTCGTTGGACAGAAGTACTCTTGTCCTGATGCCTAGGGATGACTGATACAAAAGACACATGAGATGTGATGGAAAAATAAAATGTTTTAAAGTTAAGTAATTACTACACTAAACAACACATTCCATGAATCCATCTCAAAATCCCCGCCTTGCTTCAAATACACTTATCCATCTTTCTGGCCACTTTCTGAGGTAGTTCTGGAAGTCCCTTTTTGTGAGTGTCTTTACTTGCATTTTTGTGGCTGTCTTGATGTCTTGAATTGATTCAAAATGTTGACCTTACATACTTAGTTTGGCTTTGAGGAAGAACCAGAAGCCATACACTGCCAGATCCAGTAACTAATACGGGTTAAGACACCACCTTATGAGACGAGTCATGTTATTATGAGCCTGCCTTTCTGTTGAACGGCACTAGGCAGCAACATTCATAGTATCTATGGTCACATAAAGACACTCAGGAATACAGGTTTGCTACAAGCCTGTTGGTTGGTGCCACACACATCCGGGGCAGATCTTTCTCTCTCAGTTAGCTGGCCCATGTGTCAGTTACACACAAACACACCCAAAATTCTGCCCTACCTGTCAGCTGGGCTGTTCGTAGTCCATTCAAGTTAACAATATGCAATAAATAGTCAGAAATATTCACTTTCCTTTAAAAATTTTTATATTGTGTTTATTATGGGTATTTTACATTAATTTTAATTAAAATATATTACATCAGATATTATTTATCTTTATTATTAAAATTTTGAGAAATTTATTTTGAATTTTGTGCTCCTGGTCCAAGCCATGTGGGTATATGTTGGGGACTCAGTACAAACATATACCATTGGAAGTCTGTATGCACGTATGGACAGTGAGCCTCAGGGCTCAGGGCTCTGGGCCAGTAACTCTCCCTGCAGCTCGAGGCCCATGAGATGTGCCGTCCTGGCTGGGAACAAAAAAATGAAAGGACCAGAGAAAATGCTTATCCAGGAGATGCTGCTGCCAGTAATAAGCAAGTCCCTAAAAAGCAGGAAGGAAGCAGGCCAGGTGATACCAGCCTGTCATTCCAGCACTCTGAGAGGCTGAGGCAGGAGGATTGCAAGTTTGAGCCACACCTGGGCAACTTGGGACCTACCTCATCAAGATACAAGACGAGGCTGGGTGGCAAAGAAGGGTGAGTGTAGACGTGGCGGGGAGGGACGGATTCAGTTCAGGACGCAGGTTTGTATTTCAGAACACTTAGCAAGGCCTTCCTGAAAACACTAGGAGAAAAAAAAAAAAAATAAAGAATTGAAAGCACTAGGCCAGGGAGGACTGTGAATTATGTTGTTGCTGCTATTGAAGGAAGAGGGGCTGCTCAAAATGCAGCCAACGCAAAAGCTAACAAAAGGCCAGTTCCGGAGGAGGAGAAGGGGCAGAGGTCTCACTGACTCTGAGAGCACGAGTTTTGTCCTCCCTAGAGACTCTGGAGTCGGCTAAGTATGGCTCTTCAGCTGAGGCAAATATGGGGACAAGGTAGACCCTGATAAGGAGCGGAAAGTCTCCTGGATTGGGATGCCACAGAGCATGGGACTATAAATGGGTTGACTGGAGAAACACCAGGAAGGGCTGGAGGTAAGGTGGAGGCACCTGTGTCATTCACTTGTGTATCCCTGGAACAAAAGACCCAACGTTGGTGGTTTCAAGGAGGAGAGATACATTTTGGCTCACAGTTTCTGCTGTCTCAGTCCATGGTCACCTGGCTCTCAGGCAGAAACAACATGGCAGAAGGACATAGTGGAGGACTGCTGCTCACTCCGTGTCAGCCAGGAAGCAGAGAGGGAAGGGTGGAGCTGGGGAAGGCCACACCCCTGTGACCCACCTCCAACCTGGCCTCACCTCCTCTGTGGGTGACTCTGCTGCTGAGTGCAGCAGCTCCATCATGATCCAACCACCTTTCATCCATAGGAGACTTTTGGGGGGGAGAGGGGGCTCTAGCCCACAACAGTCTTTCTCTGAACTCTGGATATGTTTATTATGAGCTGGGCCCAGTCTCACTTTCAGTTGAAAATTGAGGACTGAGAAGCCTGAACTTTAAGGAATAAGTGGGAATTCTGATACACATTCAAAGGCGTCGGACATATCTTACAGGATTGGGGGAAAGACCTTAAATCAGTTTTAACCAGTAGCACCACCAAAGCAAATTCCAAACTTTTCCAGGAAGAAGGTCTGGCACTATTCTCTAAAGCAATAGAGAAAAGGGGAGAAAGAAAAATACTAAAACAACAGGCTAAACACAGCAGGCAGAATTCACCCCAAGCGTCAATAAACGTGCTACAGCTTTCATGGGACAATTCTGTTTTGCAAATGAAGAAACTTACATTACATCTGGTGGAAATCAGGAATCTCAGACCCTGTGGGTTATTTTATTTATTTATTTATTTATTTATTTTTCCTGACAGGAAAAATGAAACACCAACCAAAGCCTGTCTCTGTGGCTCAGGGCCGCCTCCCAGCACTCCGGGGGGGGGGGCGGGGGGGGGCAGGAGGGTCACAAGTTTGAGCCCAACCTGGGTAACTCAGCAACTTAGCTAGACCTCCTCTCAAATAAACAATAAAAAGGGCTGGGGGGGATATAGCCCAGTGGGGAGCCTCTGTGTTCTATCCCTAGTACTGCAAAAAAAGGTCATAGCGTCCCAAAGTTGTTAGTGCTATCGTCTCCTGCTTACAAGAAAAATAGGGTGACAGAAAAGACAAACCTTGTGCTGGAGCCAGCTTTTACGAGGCGGTCACCACAGAGAGAGCTTTATGTCAGGGACATGGACAGCGGCAGGGAAAGCCTCTCCGTGACAGTTTTATAGAAGACACAAAATGGGGATAAAGAGGAAGGACAGCTTTTTAAGTGGCTCTTCTTCGGAGGCAGGCTCATAGCTGTGGAGGAGTGGCATGGGGACCTGGGGCTACTGCTTGTCTGACGTGACACAGGCATAGTTCGCTGGGCCTGAGTAGAACGGTCAAAGGACATGGCTCCCTCGGTGGCTGTGTGACTACTGGGCAGGGCTGGGAATAACCATCATTTTGTGGCAATTCCAGATGAAGGACTCAGGTAAAGATTTGGACTTAAATAAGAGAAGGAAATTAAGCCAAGCATCGTGATGCACGCCTATTATCCCTGGACCCTGGGAGGCTGAGGCAGCAGGATCACAAGTTCAAGCCAGCCTGTGCAACTTAGCAACTTAACAAGACCCTCTCAAAATTAAAAGAAAATTAAAGAAAAATGGCTGGGGATGTAGCTCAGTGCTGAGTCCCTCGGTCCCATCCCCAGTACTGCAAAATAACAAAATTAAAATTTAAAAACTACCTAATTCATGTCATAAGGATGAAATGAACTGCTTCTGCTAAAGAAGATGACATGATTCCTGACACACGTGTGTCTTCCACAAGCCCAACGTGTTCCCTCCCAATTTCTTTCCTCCTTTCCATTCATCTCGTCTTCTGATTCCTCCAGCATCTTTGGTACAAGCCTCTCCTTTCTATAAGTACCTCATCAGCCTGAGGATGCTGCCACAAAAGTAAGTCATTGCTGTGTGGGCTGGAGTCTTTGGTCACTGAGCAAAAGAACTGAAGTCTGTCTCCTTATTATTATTATTTTGTTGTTTGCAATACTGGAGATCAAGTCAAGATCCTTGAAACTGAGCTACATCTCCAGTCTATTTTTACTTTTGATTTTGAGACAGGGTCTAGCCAAGGGGACAAATTTCCCAGGCTGGGCTGGAACCTGTGATCCTTGCTTCTCAGCCTCTCAACGTGGTGAGATGACAGGGCTGTGCCACCAAGCCTGGCTGTCTCATTACTATGAAATATCTATCACCTCTCTGTCTGTCTCTCACTCACTCTGTGTTCTCTCTCTCTCTCTCTCTCTCTCTCTCTCTCTCTCTCTCTCTCTCTCTTTCTCTATCTCTGATTTTCACAATTAGAAAGCCAGAAATGCATGAAGTTCAGTAGATCGTATAGTCCTTAAATTGTAGAATTTGTGTTCCGTGAAAACACGTGAGCCAGGCTTGGTGGCAAAGGCCTGTCTTGGAGGCTGAGGCAGGAGGATCACAAGTTCAAGCCTTCCTGGGCAACTTAGCACCTTGGCGAGACTATATGTCAAAATCAAAAATAAAAATGGCCAGGGGATGTAGCTCAGTGTGAAGGCCTTGGGTTGGACTCTCAGTACAAGACAAAACAAAACAGGAATGAAACTGACCTCATCTGGAAGTGCACCCAGGTCAAAATGCAGCCAAAACAAGATGAGAGCATCAGAGACAGGGTGAGTTGGTGCAAGAGCTGACGTCCTCCTCCGTGTGGGGTGTTGCCCACGGAGGACACCCTGGGAGGACGGGGGCAAGGGTGGCATCATGTGGTGGCTGGGCAACACAGGGCAGAGTGTGCTGGCAACTGCCGGAAGCCAGGCAGAGGTGAGGAGAGACTCTGCCCTCAGTTCATTCTTGGGCTGGCAGTGGCAGGAAGGTCTGGTGAAGAACAGCTGCTCATGACCTCACAAGAGGAAGGGCAGGGCGCGGGGAGAAGCCGAGGCAGGAGTACATCCCTCCAGGACACATCCTCAGGGATCTCTCATTTCCTCCATGATCAGCCACACCCTCAGTCCTTTGCCACACCCACGGCGATCACCCCTTAACAACCAGGCCCCCACTCCCTAACAGCACATGCAACCCCATAGATAATCCACGATATCCAAATACAAGAAGGTGGTTTAGAGACATTCCAGATCCAAACCATAGCACCTACCTTGAGGCATACTAACTCAGCAAGACAGATGTACTTTGTCACAGCTATGTTAACCGGTTAATTCAGCCCCAAAGCACTCCTGAAGTATAAGAGACCTGTAGGCTGGGAAAGACTAAAGTGTCTGACTTTGGACAAGGTCAGTTTTCTCAAGTTTATGACTGTCTGGGGAGTGGTATCTTCCTGTCCCTATCACACTCTTAATATCAGTAATGATATCACCTCACAGATGCATGCGACACCCCTGCCCTGTGCTGGAGGATCTGCCACGCTGTGGGTCCTGCCTCCTTTCTCAGACCTGCCTTGGAAGGGACAGCTCCCACCATCCATTCCCCAGGAAGGGCCCAGGGTGGCACTACCTTCCACTCACCCTTCATCTTACCTCTCATTGCTGGGGCACAATGCCCAACTCCCACATCCTGAAGGAGAAAGAGTTATTTTTAAGCTCAAACTTTCAGATCTCAGTACATTCATGGGCCATGGTGGAAAGGGTCTGGCACAGAACAGCTGCTCACGGCATCACAAGAGGAAGGATCTGGGCAGGAGAGAAAGCAGGCCAGGGGTGTATCCTTCAAGGTACACCCTCAGTGATCTCCCATATCCTCAGTGATCCGCCACCCTCCCCGGGATCTGCCACACCTTCCGTGATTGGTCCCTCCCAACCACGTCCCCCCTCCTAATAAAATCCATTGATAACCTTCAAAATCTAAATACATGAGGCTTCGGGGGACATTCCACATCCAAACCATAACATGGTTCTAGGTCATGCCCAAGATCTGTATCTCTGTAATATTTGTCCAAGAAACTGGAGCTTCTTAGAGGACTCTCACTAGCTAAATTTAAACTATGGTATTTTCCCTCCCCCACACTCAAACCTTAGCATTTCTCACTTCCATTTGAAAAAAAAATTATACTTACCTGAACTATTTCATTGCCACCTGACCTGTCTGTTCCATATAAATTCTGAAACCTAAATTTATATAATCCCACAGCCAAATGCATTTGAGTCAGGTGCTCAGGGCACCAGCACCGCTGCTCTTGGGGGAAATAAATTTTGGCACATGTTGTTTTCATGACTGTTCAGTTTGAACTCTAAATACCTCTGTTTATGGAGACCCCATCAAACTATTTTATGTAGGATGTTTTGTCCACCTTGCTCACAATAGTTTCTTTTTTTTTCAATTAGTCTGTATGGAGTTAGTAACAGGATTATACTACTATGGACTTGAACCTTGGGGACCTCTTCCTTTAATGTACATGTAAAAGCAAAGTCTCATATAGAACAGGCAGTTATCCTAAGTCAGACTTTATTGACTAGCAGAATGTACATATCACTGTCAAGACCTGGAAAGAACTCAATGTGGTTTTCTGACACAGAGTGCATGTTCCATAAATGTTACAAATTAATGAAAGAAAAGACAAAAAAAGAAAATGGTATCACTATCACTGTTGTTAGTGGTAGTAGTACTATATGCTAGGTTATCTCAAGACCTCAGAAAACATGACAAGTCGGGGGGGAAACCAAACTAGAGATAATAGATCAGATCCAGGGTTAATGTTTTTCCGTAAAATTTTTGGACATGTCAAGAGGATCAGTCAACTGGTCAACCAGCCAACCAGTCACTCTTCCAATGATATCAGTTGTCCCAAGTGAAATATTAGTGCTACACAAGGCTACATATGGAAAGCTGGCAACACACACAGGTGATAAAAAGAGTTTACTAAGAGTAAAATCACAGCAGATAGAGATTTAATGATGTTCACGCCATGACGGAAAATGGGAAAGTCAAGAGAAGAGACCACACAAAGGGACTTTGGGAGAAAGATTCTATGTGGTAACTGACCCATGCCAGGTAAAATGGGGGCCATGACACTGAGCAGAGTGGAATAATGGGTTATTTCTGGTACAGGGTATAGAGCCCTTGAGATGTGATGAGTGTGGGCTGACAGCTGCCTACAACAAGACTGCATTTCGATTGCAGGATGAATGTCCTGAAAAACTTTGTTCAGGACTGTTTAGCAAAGGATTTTTATCCTTTTCATATTTTTCCCCTGACAGAGCAGCAAGGCCCATTATGATCGTGGCTTACAGACTGTCTTCTGGTGCTGGTTCAGGCTGAAAGGGGCTTAGTCTTGCCATGTGAGTTCAACAGCAATAGTTGAATTGTAAAGCTCTTTCATAAAGGAACAAGAGTTCTGGCTAAAAGAGCCCAGTTTGGGCTGAGTTGGAGAGAGATCTGACATTGGGAAGAGCCATAATGTACCCCACTCTCTACTAGCAACCTCACATGAGGGCTCCTGTGGGAGGTGGCCGGAGGGTGGGAGTGAGGATCTTTGTAAGAGGCTCCTTGACAGGTGTGGGGTGGAGAAAGAGTGATCAGGCCCATGGAGGAGGTGAAGATCAAAACTGAGATTAACAGGGAATCTGAGCTAGGAGAAGAAGGTTCAAAAAGAGAGAAGAAGGGGGAGAGTGTGTTTGGCAGGGACAGCTGTGGTATGAACAGGGACCTCCTCTGGAGGTGAAGGAGGTTGCTGGTGCGTCCTGGAAGGGAGAGATGCAGAGTTCAGAGTTAGGAGAAAATGTCATAAAATCTTAGACACAAAGGGCTTCAGAACCTTTCTTTGGCCATAGTAAAGTGAATCTGGGAGTAGTTTGTTAATTAACTTTCCCACTGCTGGGTAGGATACCCAACACCTACCACTAAAAGGAAGGCAGGTCATACGGCTCATACTCTAAGGGGATTCAGTCCATGGCCAGCTGGCTTTGAGGCAGAAACATCATGGTGGAAGGGTGGGCGGAGCAAACCGCTTAGCTTATGGTAGCTGAAAGCAGAGCAGGAAAATGGCACCAGCAAGGAAAAGGCCAGGTTCCCGCTATAGCATCCAAGGCCACACTTCCAGGACCCACCAGGACACACCTCAAAGTGTGCTCCACCAGAGCCCTGGGGGCCTCTCAGTTGAATCAAGTTCACACAATGAAGTGCCACCCCAACAGCTCATCAGAGAGGCATCCTCCTAAGCAGTGTTTCTAACACCTAAGGGACAAGATGGATGATGGCCGCTGGCTACCTGATCATTTCCCAATGCCCCTGGGGGATTCAGAACCCTTGTTTTTCCAGCCACTCCCTAAGGGCCTTCTTTCTCTCCTTTGGAAGTGGCTTATTTTTGTTTGAATGATTCCATCACGGTAGGGAGCTAAAAAAATTGTGGTAATGTGAGCCTTGGCAGTGTCCCCTGTGATGAGCTGGGGCTCCAATCTGGGTACACACATTTCACGTAAAGGCTCACATAAAGGTTCATCTTACTGATTTCAGGGGACCTTTGAGGATATGAATGCCAAAAATATCACCTCAGATATTAGATAGGAGAATCTTCAACAAATTGCCAAGCAACCGTGGGTGTCGTTGGCATTGATAAAGGCTTAAGTATTATTAAGTGGTGATATTGTTGTAATAGTAGCATAGAAAGTGAGAGAATCAGGAGATTATGTATTATATTAATTAGTAATCCTCTAGGCTTTTTATAATACCCTTAATTATTAAAAATCTTTGGGGAAACAGCAAACACCAGGTTTTAAAATAACAACATAGTATGAACCCTTCTCTGTACGCAGTAGCTCTATTTTAGAAGCATGAGTATCTCAAACTATACTGGAACTGCATATAATTAATTGCGAATTCAACTCTAAGAGAACATGGAACAAACTGTACACTAACTCCTTTGTAATGAGCGCTATTTCAGGACTTCTCCTGTCCCTCCCACCTCTTCCCCCTCATCTCTATACACATCTCAACTCTCTCTCTCTTTCTCTCTCTCCGTAGTGACAGGAACAGAGTCCAAGAACTTCACGTTCAGCTAATCCTGAGACAGAGTCTCAATAAGTTGCACAGGCTGAGTTCAAACTTGTGATCCTCCTGCCTCAGCCTTCCAGAATGCTGGGATTATGGATTTGTGCCACTGGACCAAGCTTCCAATGTTGTCTTTACATATATGTCCATAGAGCATAACCTCCTCCAACTAGACCTTCCCCTTTTAAACATCCCACTACCTCCCAATAGTGTGCTAGCTAGGCTGGGCCCCAAGCCCACAGGACAGGGGCCTTTGGGGAACAGTTTGGACCCAAACTACAGCAGCATTCTTCATCCCAGTTCTCCCAGTGGAGTCACTATGTGCATTTTATCCCAGTGCTCCTTGAACCAATCAACAAATATCTGCAATATTAATCTTAGTATTGCCATTATATCAGTGCTACATAGGAATTCATTACACCATCCATTGAACATAAAAGAGTACATCTGTGTGGCCTGCTAAAGCTTTGCACTGAGTTTTTGCTCTAAAAATGGTCCAGATGATGGTTGTATTGTCATCTGTCGCTAAGCATTTTAATGCCCAATGACCTTGACCACCAAGAGGTCATGGCTACCATTGGTGAGGGCTACTTTGGAGGATGGGACACAGAGGCCCGAGTGCACACAGTTCCAGACTGGAGGTGTAGGACTGAGAGACTGAACCGAGATCTGGGTCCAGACCCCCGTCATGGACCTGTGTGGGGTCATAAAGGAAGAAAAGGAGCTAGGGAGGGTGGCCTAGTTACTTTCTTGTTGCTAGAAGACAACGAAGCCACAACTTAAGGAACTTAAGGGAGAAGAGGTTTATTTTAGCTCCAACTTTCAAGAGGTCTCAGTGCCTTCATGGGCAATGGCGGAAAGGGTCTGGCAGGGAACAGCTGCTCATGGCATCGGAAGAGGAAGAACTCGGGCAAGGGAGAAGCTGGAGCAGGAGGCCCACCCTCAGTGGCCCGCTACCTCAGTGATCTGCCCCTCCCGAGCAGGCCCCGCCTCCTAACAGCACGGAAAATCCATAATACACCATATCCAAATACACCATGCCGAGGGAGGTGCAGGGCCGCCAGGCCCTCTCCAGAACCGGCACATCTTTCCACTGGCAACCGCATGCCTTTCCGGGGCTCCCTGACCTCACAGAAGCCCATACAAGAGGTAGGCACGTGCTGAATTCCAGGCACCCCTCGCCCATTTCCGTCGCCATGGTTGCTACTGAAGAAATAAGAACAAAATGACAGAGACTGATGTCAGCCGTCCTGGCCGCTGGGCTGGCTGGCATGACACAGTTGATTTTCCAGTTGCTCTGGGGGTCCTTGGGCCAGTGCCACCCTGGAATGAACGTTTAGGCAATTTAACAAGATGGTCGCCCTTCATAGCATCGGAGCCATCATCTTGCCACCTCTGGGAAAACACACGCAAAAGGCAGATTGGACATTCCTTCCCTCAAGCCTGCAAGTTTGTGTGTGTGTGTGTGTGTGTGTGTGTGTGTGTGTGTGTGTTCCCTGGGGATGGAACCTGGGGTCTTTGCGCTATTTTTTTACTTTTGATTTTGAGGCAGGAACTCACCAAGCTGCTAAGTTGCCTAGGCTTGCACTTGCAGCCTTCCTGCCTCAGCCTTCCAGGCTGCTGGGATGATGTGAAAAACATTTCTAAGAACCCGAAGCACAGATGTGTCTATAATCATAGGATCATGCTGGTATCTGACACAGGAACTTCCCAGGAAAAGAACCACAAGGCGACCTGAGTTCCAAAGACAATTTCTTTGTAGGGAGACTGAGGGTTCAACATCACAGGCTTCTATGATTCAAAAGAAAAGATAACCCCCAAAGATAAGGGAAAATGGCCTCCTTCTATTTGTGAGAGAAACTGAGTTTCACTTACCTCCAAGGCTGCCCAACACCAGCTTTCTTTGATGATCTCCACTTGGGTCTGGCAGGTGTTCACCTCCTGCACAGCCCAGCAGCCAGCCTGGTGTTTGAGTACTCCCTTTTGACTTAATGCCATTCACAGGATGGTCCTCCAGTCCCCCCCCCCCCCGCCCATGCAGGCCACTGTGCTAGGTGGTAAAGATGCAGGAAAGAACAACATAGCGTCTTAGTCATTTTCCCATTGCTGGACATAGTGCCAAGCACCCCCAGTCAAGAGAGGAGAGCTTTCTTTTAGCTCCCGGTTTCTGAGGTCTTGGTCCATGCATGGCAAGCTGACTTCAGGGCAGAAACAGTGGTTGCAGTCATGGTGGAGGAAGCTGTTTGTGGCATGGCACCTTCCAAAAATCTGAGTATAAGAAAGCACTGTTCTTCCAGAGCCTGGAGAACAGTTTCCCCAAATCCTCCACTTCCCTGTGGCTGTTCTGTGGAATACACAGAGAGTTTAGGCAACAGGGCTCAGTCTCCTCCCAAAACCCAATCCCAGGTTCATCCAGGCTCCTGCCAATCATCTGATGTTTATTCCTCATTAGTGATGACAGAGCCAGCAAGCCCCATTTGCCATGCTCACCTGAGCATCCAGAATGCGAAGCATGTCAGATTCATTCATTTTAATGTGCACATTTCAAATTATGGACTTAGGGCTATCTATCTTGTCATGCCTCAAGAGTTCCAAGCTGGTCCCCATCAAAAAATACAGCCTTCGGAAACTATCTTCCAACACCTGCTCCCCACCTTCTGCTAGACTAAGCCCATCGTCGGCATCTGCATCAACATCGCCATCATGAAGCAGTCATTGCTGGGCACCTAGCTGACCAGTTCCTTTAAAAAGGAAAAGGGAAAAATACCACTGACCTGACTTCTATCACTATAATCTGATTGTTCCTAAAATACTACATATGTGAAATCATACCGAAAGTGTTCGACATCTTCAATTTTTTGTTGTTGTTGTTGTTTGAGAAAGGATCTTGCTCTGTAATAAAGTTGGTCCTGAACTCCCTTGGCAGCACATGCTGGCCTAGAACTCACATTAATCCTGCATCTGCCTCCTAAGTATTGGGACGACAGGTGTGCACCACATGGACTTAATGTTGTGCTGGAGGGTCACACCTAGGGTCTTACATACGCTAGCTAAGTGCTCTAACCACTGTGTTATGCCCCCACCTCCTAGACATCCTAATTCTTAATCTTTCTTGACCTGAAGAAATAAGGGCATTTAAGAGCTATTTGGAAGTATACTCGCACACCTACCACTACCCGTCAAGTCAAATTCATCTTATTTAGGGAAGTTCTTGTTGCTGGGACACAATTCCAGATACACTCCCAATTTAAAGAAAGAGAGGATTAATGTGGCTTATGGTTTCAAAGCCTAAGTCCGTGGCTGGCTCTAAGGCAGGAACATCATGGTGGAAGGACATAGACAGCAGAGATACTTAGTTCACGATGGCTGGGAATAAGAGCAGAAGAACAGTGCCAGAGAGGAAGTGGTGAGGGGCCAAATATGGACACCAGGGCCACGTCTCCATGACCCACCGGGATCAACCCAGAAGTACGTACACTCCACCAATCTCAGTGTGGCTCCCAAAGCCAGGAAAGTTCATACCCCAGCTTAACCACTACTAGAAGTTTGGCTTTCAAATTTCCTCTTGTGAGATAGTATAGTAGAAGACCTAGGTGTGTTGGGGAACAGCATTTTAGTAATAATACCAAAAGCTTGATTTATGAAAGGAAAAGTGATACTCTAGACTTCAGTGACAAGAAAACATCAGCTCTTAAAATTAAAACAAAAAGACACTGCCAAGAGAATGAAAAGACAAGCCACAGACAGAGAAAATATTTGCAATAAACATATCATTTAAAGAGCTCTGCTATCCAAAAATTCCAAGAACAATAAGAAAACAATTTGTCCACAAAATAAGTTAAAGATCTTGACAGACACTTTGCCAAAATTATGTAGATGACAAGCACGTGAAACGATACCAAACCTCATATGTCATGAGGGAAATGCAATTTTTTAAAAAATAAGATATTACTGCACATTTAATTAGAACAGCCACACTCCCGAGTACTGACAATGTCAAATGCTGGTGAGGTAGGGAACTCAGCACCAGGAACCCCTCACTCATGGTGGATAGGTATGCACTATGGGATAGCCACGTCAGAAGAGAGTTTGGAAGTTTTTCACAAACACGAACATACCTTTACCATGTGATCCAGTAATCGTGCAACTTGGAATCTCTAAAGGAGTGAAAAATCATGTCCTCACAATACCCTGAGCACGGGCTGGGCAGAGTGACACAGGCCGATCGTCCCAGTACTCTGGGAGGCAGAGGTAAAAAAGATCGTCAAGTTCAAGTCCAGCCTGGGTGACTTAGCAATTCTGTGAGACTGTCTCAAAATCACAACTAAATATGGGCTCAGTGTAAAGGCCCTGGGTTCAGTCTCCAGAATCTGGCAAGACAAAGCAAAAAACACCTGAATGTGGATAGTCACTGCAACTCCATTCATAATTGCTAACGTGTAGAAGCAACCAATCTGTCCTACAGTAGGAAAATGAGTAAAGGACATGTGGGGTACTTACTATTAATTGCTAAAAGGAAATGAGCCATCCAGCCATAGAGACGTGGACGAAACCCAAATGCGTTTTGTGAAGAGAAGGAAGCCAGTCAGAAAAGGCTGCCTGCTGTATAACTCCAACTACACATCAATCTGGAAATCCAGAAGCTATGGGAACACTGAACACATCTGTGGTCGCTGGAAGACAAGATTAACAGGCAGAGTGCACAGGATTTTTAGGGCAGGATTCAGCCAGACGCTACTGCACTGGTAGGTACGTCGTAGGATGCATCCATCCAAACCCATAAAACCTACAAGAGCAAGAATGACCTGGATGTGAGCTGTGGATTCTGGGCAGTAGTGATGTGTCAATGCAGGTTCATCAATTACAACAAAAGTCTGCCCACGTGGAAGATGCTGATGGCCAGGGACGTCATCCATATTTGGGGGCAGGGAGTAAGTGGGAAATCTCTTTATTTCCTACATAATTTTGCTTTAAGTCCAAATTGCTTTCAAAAAATAAAGTTGGGGCTGGGGCATAGCTCAGTGATTAGAGTCCTTACCTGGGGAGTGGGCAAGGACCCCAGTGTGACCAGCCAGTGACACGTGATAGCTGGATGTGGTGAGGCACACCTGAAATCCCAGCACTCCAGAGGCTGAGGCAGGAGGAGTGCCAGGAGTTCTAGCCAGCCTTGGCTACATAGCAAGTTCAGGACCAGATTGGACTACAGAGTAAGACCTTGTCTCAAAATAAATAAATAATAAATAAATGAATAAATAAAATCTATTTAAGAAAAACAATCTAAAGCAGTGGCCCTCAACCTGTTTGACACTCAGGACGGGTGTAGTTGAAGGCCAACCTCCCAAGGAGGGGGTGCTGGGGAGGCACTTGTTTTGCAGCAAGTTGTTGGAGGACAGCTTTGATCGAGCGGCAAGCAGCAGGAGGCAACAGGTAGCGAAGCTCCACCTCCTGTCAATCAGTAGTAGCATTAGAACCTAATAGGAGCACACAGACAGGAGGCGGGGCTTCTCTCCCGCTCACTTCCTGCACACAGCTTATCTGTCCCAATGGCGATCCTTCCAAGGCCATGGACAGTACAGGTGCAGTGCCTGGGGATGGGGGACCTCTGACGTAGAGAATCTGAACAATTTTCAGAGCCTGAGAACTGTGAGGACAGCCACAGCCCAAAAATGACCGTACAGAAATCTACCAAACTCTCTGGCATCCAGGTTTGAGACATTTTCTCAGGCAATGGACACGTACCAACTCTAGCCTTCACCCGAAACCCAAAGGAGTAAGACGTTCTCATTTATAGGGGAGAAAAATAAGGCTTTAAAAGGTTAAGTGTTAGTGGGGCCCAGAGACCACAGGCCTGTCATCCCAGCCCTCAGAAGGGCTGAGGAGGGAGGGTTCCAAGTTCGAACTCAGCTTGAGCAACTTAACCACTTCACAAGACTTTGGCTCAAAAACCAAGACTAAAACATTGTTGGAGATGCAGCTCAGGGTGAAGGCCTGGGCTCAAATCTCATATTTAAAAAATGAATAAATAAACAAGATGTGAAAATCCAAAGGTTAAGCATCTTCCCGAGATCACAAAGTGTGCCTTACAGTAGGATTCCTACTGCAGCCTGTCTCACAGTCCTCGCCCCTTCTGCAGGGCTTCTGACAAAGGCGACAGACTCCCACGCAGATAAAGGAACAATTCTTGTACTCAAAGGAGGCCTAGGAAAAAAATTTTTACTTCAAGAAAAAAAAAAGACAAACTCAGTCCTGTTATTTGGCAGAAGGTGGGCGGAAAGCTTCTAAACAATTTTCAGAGCCTGAGAACTGTGAGGACAGCCACAGTATAAAAATGGCTAAGCAGAAATTTACCAGATTTACAGGAGAAGAATCAACAATGACAAAAAAGAATGCATCGCCTGCAGGCTGTGAAGAACCTGATAAATTTCGGGTGGGAGGGGGGTGCGGTGCTGGAGGCTGGCCTGGTCCAGGGGTGC
Source organism: Ctenodactylus gundi (assembly GCA_004027205.1). Lineage (NCBI taxonomy): Eukaryota > Metazoa > Chordata > Mammalia > Rodentia > Ctenodactylidae > Ctenodactylus > Ctenodactylus gundi. The sequence goes on from PVKB01003754.1 coordinate 32,635, forward strand.
AGGCCTGTCATCCCTGTATGCTGGGAGGCTGAGACAGGAGGATGACACCTTTGACCCAAGTCTGAGCCATTGAGCCATTGAGACAGGGAAACCCTGTCTCAAAGTCAAAAGTAAAAATGTGTCAAGGATGTGGCAGAGTGTAGCAGGCAGCCCTGGGAAAAGCGTAAGGCTTCCGAGCCACAGGGATGCACGGTAAAGCCGACTGGGCTGTGATCACCACAGACAGCCAGGGCCTGGTCCCAGAGGCCAGATCGGCAGAATGAGAATGATACGCTCCCTCCAGTGTGGGTGTCTAAATATATCCCATTAACAGGCCATCTAGGAAGGAGTTTCTCAGCTTTGTGTAACCGTGTTCAACAAGGAAGCAACGGGGCCTGGAGGGACCTGTTTTTTAGAGAGAAGAAGAACATACATGCATCGTAGACATTATAGAAGGAAGAGTGGTTTATTTTTAGCTGCTAGCGACCCAGTAACCCACAGTTTTCGAAGTACCTCCGGGTTCTTTGAGATTTCGGACTACCATTGGGCACGTGGCAGCCGAGGCCAGGTGGTGCCAATGCCCTTGCCCAAGTGGCATTCCGTGCACATCACATGATGTGGCGGATGGCAGGTTTTGTTTTATTTCATTTTATTTCTAGCCAGAAGAATGTCAACAAATGTCTCTTTCCATAAGCGAGCAGCGTCCTTGAGCCTGTGCTACCAGGGATTGCAACCAGGGCCTTCCCGGTAAGCTAGAGCTTACGCCAAATTTAGTTTTGTTTTAGAGATAGTATCAAAGGGTGGATTTGAACTCATGAACTTCCTGCCCGAGCTTCCCCAGAGTGCTGGGAATACCGGTCCGTGCCACCAGGTCCAGTCAAACAATAACTGGAACAACGAACTGGCTCTTGCAGGTCGGCAGCCACTTTGAAGTAAGATCAAGGTCACTGGTGATGGCCCGGGAGGCTGAGGCCGTGCGAGGGCCGCCATGTGGGAGCAGCAGCACGGACACATGGAATGCAGGGACACACTGGCCGGGGCAGGATGGAGGCAGATGGCGAGAGATGCCCTTCTAATGTTCACAGAGGTGCACAGTTTTCCAAGTATGAGTTATTATGCATTTCTGGAATTCTCCACTGAGTATTTTTGTCCCATGGTCAACAAGGGGTAAGTGATTCCCCAGCCCAGGAAACCCAGGATAAGGGGGAGCTGCTGTGCCGCACACAGACCAGCTTGGGCACCAGGCATCGGTCCCCACACTGCTGTGGGTCTATCAGCCCTGGGGCCTTGGCGCTGCCGGGTTGTGCCTCCTGGGGACCAGGAGGGATCTGCTGCCCCGGCCTCCTTAGCAGATGCTGGTGGTTGGTGGCCATCTTTGGAGTCACTGGCTCCAGCGGCATCTCTGTGACTGAGGCCTCTGTGGTCACAGGCATTTTCCCTGGACAGGTACCCATCTCCAAATTCCTTTTTTTTTTTTCAAGAATACCAGTCTTAGCTGGGTCCAGTAGCATAGGCCTGTCACCCCAGCATTCTGGGAGGCTGGGGCAGGAGGATCACCAAGTTCAAGCCCAGCCTGGGCAACTCAGCAACTTAGTGAGTCCCTGTCACAAAAGCAAAACAACAAATATTACATTAGCTGGGGAAGTAGCTCAAAGGGAGGCCCCAGGCTTGATTCTCAGTCACACACAGACACACACACACGTGCACATGTATGTGGGGTTGGGGGGCAGAAGGCCACTCACCTTAGCTCAGCTACATCTGCAATTGTCCTATTTCCAAACAAGCTCACATTGAAGGTGTGCATGCAGGGTGGGGGCGGAGCTTCAAAATGGGGATTTGGGGGTCATGGAAGCACCTCAGATCACGGCTGGGCCGGTCACTGCAGTCCATAGCCAGGAAGAGCTTCCAGGACCAGTTAGAAAACCACAACACACAGTGCAGGTGCCACGGTTGACAATCTCATTCACTCACAGGAAGGAAGTGAAACCCAAACACACCTGGCCCCTGTGACACAGGCCTGTCATGCCAACTCTCTGGGAGGCTGAGGCAGGAGGATCGCAAATTCCAGCCTGTGTTGGTTGAAGTGATTATGTCAACTTGAGGGAATTAGGAACCACACCTCCCTTAGGATTAGAATTTGTCAACCACCCTGGACTGGGGATCAAGAACTGATCTGGATTAGAGTGTGAGTGATTTGTGGGCCAGCCAATGAGAGAACAGCACCCACCCAGATGTGGGAGGGCCAACTGGAACTCCAAGGGTATAAAAGGGAGGAAGAGGGACAATTGTTACAGCTTCTTACTCTGGTAAAGCTCTCGCCTTTGCAATCGTCTATGGATACCGACTTGCTACACATTGCAGATCGTCAGCACAGATTCACTCCAGTCTCCACTTGTGCCTGTCTGCCTGTTGCTGCTCTTCAGTCGCTGATCTTCAGGCTTCCGTCTTCACCTGTGATCTACAGCAGACACTTACCTCACTGGCTGTCTTGCAATCCCGGTCTGGAGATCTACCTCACTGCTGAGCAGCCATCTTGGACTATCTCTATCCTCAGATTTGTAAGCCTTCCGAATAGATCCTTTTGTGATAAAAATCTGTAAATTCGGTCTTTTGAAAGAACCCAAACTAATACATAGACCCTGTCTCAAAATCAAAACTAGAACTGTGCTGGGGCTGGAGCTCAGTGTGAAAGCACCGGGCGCCATCTCCGGTGCCATGAAGAAGAACCACAGACGCAGATAGGCCCCCCTGGTTTCTTCTCAGACCCCCCTCCCACCACCACCACCACATACACTTCACCTGTGTCTCACTGCACCCGCATCCTCCGGCCTAAGAGAACCATGAGAAGATGAGGAGGGCGGTCTTCAGAAGGTCATTATCAGGAGAAGACATACTTACCTGGGCTTCTGTGGCCTCTTTTTTATTTTTTTAACCTCTGCTGGCTCCTCACCGGTGAGCCCAGGCAGAAGCAAAGATTGCATTTACCAAGAGGTGAGCTACAGTAGATAGTGCTCAAAGTCTAAAAACAGCTTTGTCCCCTAAAACATGCCAACTCTTTCAAACACCAAATAACATTGGACATCAGTACGTCACATGCCCTCTGTGCACCTGATTCAAAGGAGCGGAACCTGCTCCTTCTGCCGCTCCGCTTACATTCAATTTCCTTGGAAAAGGGCACAGCCAAAAGCCAAGCGTGAAAAACAGCATCCTGGCACCTCTGGCTTTTTGGCAAACCTGGAGGGAAAGGAACAAGATGTCCGGTTGTTATTGAGTATGCCATGCGAGCACTTCAAATGTTAATCTACAAAACAAGACCTTTCTTAAATCTTTAATATAAAAATGAGTTTCAAGCTAAGAAGAAATATATAAAATATATCTACAATCAGAGGAGTCACACTCTGGGAGGCTCAGGCAGGAAGATTCAAAGTTCAAGCCCAGCCTGGGCAACTTAGCAAGACCCTGTCTCCAAATCAAAAACAAAAATGGGCTGGGGATGGACTACAGCGCCAGGGGCTTTATCACCAGTGTGAAGAAGGATGAAGGCCTCCTGGCTCTGCAGCCTGGGTGTCTACATGTTGCCCGAGGCAGCTTGCTCACCAAGCCTGACCCCTCTCCCATCACTGTCCTCCTGGTTAGCACCAGGCCCCCAGTGCCCTGTGACCCACAGGGGCAGCCGCTGGCTGCTCTCCTGCACTCGGGCCGTGGAAACTCCACTCAGGTTGATGCTTTCATTGGACACTAAAGCAGGGCTGCCTCCTCCAGACCCGCGGATGCTTCCCGGAGCCGGGCGGAGCTCTGCGCACAGTCCAGAGGACTCTACGTGCTGATTAAAGCACTGTGCTGCCCACGTCCCCCAGTTTCCGAAGTTCTGCGATGCCCACAAGTCGATGAGGCAGAAGGTGGGAGTTGGCGAGTGTAGACAGGAGAGAGGAGATGCCCCCGATGGCTGCTTGGAGCTCTAACCACGTCGTCCAGGTTTCAGGGGCCATCTCGCTGACCTGCCTGTCTATTACCACATGACTTTCCCAGCAGCAGCAATAAACATGACTAAGCTCTTTCCCGCTTGCTCACATTTTTATGGCTGAGCATGGTCATCAGGAACACAGGAAGGTATGAAGTATGGATTATTAGCCAGGTGCACACCTGTAATCCCAGCACTATGGGAGGCTGAGGCAGGAGGACCGCCAACTCAAAATAAAAAATAAAATAGAATAGGATTGGAGATATAGCTCTGTGTGAAGGCTCTGGGTTCAATCTCAGTCCTACAGGAAAAACAAAGGAGTCATTATCCCCGAGCCTCATGGTCGCTGGTCTCACCCTGGTCCCCAAGTCCCACTCCACGGCCTGGGATGTAGCCAGGAGCCCAAAGCTTGACCCATGGGCCAGGCAAGCCAGGACCACACAGGGCAGTGGTGTCTGAGCCATTCACAGCCAGTGTTCCCACCGACCAGCCTGTTCCATTTTCTTTACTGATAGTTTGTTGTAGTAGGAAAGCCTTAAATAAATACCATAAGGGCGTCCTTGAGCATGAGTAAGCGCGGTTCTCATTGCAGGTCCCGGCCTTTCAGCGGGTTATGACACAGAACTAATGGGTGATGGCCAACATTTTATGAATAAAAGAATAAGACAGAAAGTGGGTGCTCCAGGCTCAGTGGTGCAGGCTTGTACCCCTAGAACTCTGGGAGGCTGAGGCAGGAGGAACTCAAGCTCAGCCTGGGCAACTTAGTGACTCAGTAAAACTCTGTCTCAAAATCAAGAATAAAACAAAAAATGGGCTGAGGATGTAGCTCAACATGAAGGCTGTAGGTTCCATTCCCAGTACTGAAAAAAGCAATAAAATAAGATAAAAAGAGAATAATAGTACCACACACGCAGCTCATTGTAAGACTAAATGATAATATTACCTGCTTACACTTATTCAGCTGACTCAGTTACCACCTGTATTGGTCAGCTTTCCTGTCACTGGGACACAGTAGCCAACATTCATGACTTAAAGGAGAAGAAGTTGAACTTGGCTCACAGTTTCAGGGGATTCCGTCCATGGTGTCCAGCCCATCATGGCTAAGGGTGGGGAGAGGACAACGCCTCACCACATGGCAGCCTGGAAGCACAGCAGGGGAACAGGGACAAAGAGGGTAGGGTGGGGGACCCCCAAGGTCATACCTTCATGACCTACCCGGATATAACCAGCAGCAGGGTTTACTAATCCTTGGAGAAGATCCCAGAGCCACAGAGGTTGACAGTTACACCCTAATTACCACATCATCTCAACAGTACTTAGCTGTGCTCCCAGAGTCTGTTGATTCTAGATTAAGATATTTAATTTCTAAAGAAATGTAAATAAGAAATTCTTGTCTTGATACTGGGGATTGAATCCAGGAGGTTTCACACTAAGTTATACCCTATCCCAATTTTATATGTTATTCCCAGGCAGGGTTTCACTAAGTTGCTAAATTGCTCAAACTTGGGATCTTCCTGCCTCAGCCTCCCAGAGTGCCGAGGTGACAGGCCTTTTAGGCGGACAAGTGCCTAACATAATCTTTGGTGCCCAGAAAAAAAAAAAAAAAACTCAGCTACCATTGCTTGAGTTAACAAATCATGACTAGAACTAGCAACTGTATGGTGATTTGTATTATGTACAGAACTTGCAGATTCATCTCCCTAATTAGCTTCAAAACAAGCCTGTGACACAATTTGCTTCGCGTTGTACCAAGGGTTGTGGGAGCCGGGGTGGGTAGAGGGCTTTTGCCAAAGCTACAGAGTTCAGCAGTGCAGCTGAGACCCAGCCCCGTGCTCTGGCTTCACTGTGGTCATTCCTGGTTGCTTGGGACTTATACGGGATGGTCTTCTCACTGCACAGTGGTGTGTTTTATCTTAGTCACTGCCTCATTGCTGGGACGCAGTACCAGCATTCACCACTTAAGGGAGGAAAGGTTTATTTTAGCTCAGTTTCGGGAGGTCTCAGTGCCCTCCTGGCCTGCTGGCCATAAAGCATGGCAAGACCCAAGCTGGAGAGAAGCTGTTCACCCGTGATGCACAAAGTGATCCAATGACACAGTAATGTCACACAGGTCATGCCATGCAATGCAGCAGTGGGACCTACAGCAGCCGTGCTGTCTCTTCCAGAGGCTTAAGAAGGGACCACCTGGGAACAAGGGAGATGCCTCGGAGAGGACTATGGGAGGGGCGGCCTCCTTTCCCATGGGCCTCTAGGATGCTGGCATAATTCCTCGTGCTGTTGTCTGTCTCTTTATTGGCATGTTTGACTTGACCTTATGGCTGTGTCTCTCAATTACTTTGAATCCATACGCTGTTAAGATGCTAATGAGGGAGGCAGCAAAGCCATCACCTGCATGGGGCCCCTGCCACCCCGCTTCCTCCTGGAGACGGAAGAGCCAAGCGTGCTGTCTGCCCTTACTTTGATTCCAAGAAGATAATCAGTTAGAAGTGTAAAAAGATGCATTTCTCCCTTTCAAAAGAGGCTTTAAAATATTTAAATCTCCCATGTTGCCTCTCACAGGCTCCCTTATGTACAGCATCCTTTCTGGTGCGGGTGGGGGGGTGGGGACAAGAGCCAGGTGACTCTCACACCGCGGGGAGTGGAAGCAGGACAGCTTTTATGAGGTGTATCAATTTTGCACCTTTATACATTTAATGAAAATCTGGTGTGTAAATTATGCAAGCGTCATTGAGAAGGAGGCCTGGGTTTGGGGAGCCTTTATTATCTGAGGATACTTTAACTGCAAAATAATGACTTGGACTGGAATTTCCTGGAGAGAGTGAGCAGTAAAAATGACACGGGGCATCCTGTGATATTTTTATTGTATTCATTCATCACCCGAAACTTTAATGCAGTCAGGATTTACTGAAAGAATAACACCCTGTTATATATTAAATGCTAGGAGTGTTATAACATGGAATGTTCCTGGAAACTTATCTGTCCAATTATGTATGTTCCTCCAGAAATTCAGCCGAGAGAGCAGGCATTGCCCCCGACAGAGGCGGCTCTCAGCCTGTTCCTTCTTGTGCACAATGACTTCTGGGTTTCTGTTCACTTTCTTCCTTCTACTGCGGATGGGTGAGTTAACACAAAGCACATTGTGGGGTATTTTCTGAGGTCAAAGAAGCTGCCGGTAAGATGAGAAAACCGGAGTCTTCTTTTGGGCTGCACACAACTCTGAAAAACACTCTCGTGTCAAAATTTGCTAATAAATGAACCATCACAGCTTAGATCTGGAATGTTTCCCAAAAGCCTCATATTTGGAAGGGGCAGATCACGGGCCACAACCCAGAAGGGCACACGCCGGCTCCACCCTCCCTCCCACGCTCTGCATCCTCCCTGCTCTGCTCTTCCGTCTCCAGGAGGAAGCGGGGTGGCAGGGGCTCCATGCCCCACGCAGGTGATGGCTTTGCTGCCTCCCTCATTAGCATCTTAACAGCGTATGGATTCAAGGTAATTGAGAGACACAGCCATAAGGTCAAGTCAAACATGCCAATAAAGAGGCAGACAACAGCATGAGGAATTATGCCAGCATCCTAGAGGCCCATGGGAAAGGAGGCCGCCCCTCCCATAGTCCTCTCCAAGGTGTGTCCCAGGGTCCCAGGCGGTCCCTTCACAAGCCTCTGGAGGAGAGAGCTGAGGCTACTCTAGGCCCCACTGGTGCCTTGTGTGGCATGACGTGTGTGACATTACTGTGTCACTGGATCCGCTGCCCCATAGCTAAGACTGAATTCCTCACACCCACAACTTCAAGGAGGAGAGGGGTAACTTGGCTCACGTTTTTAAAGGATTCAGTCCATGGGGGCTGGTTCCAAAATGAAAGCCATATGGTAGAAGGATGGAGTGGTGAGCCAGATGGTGAGTCATGGCAGGTGGGACACACGCAGTGGAGCAGTGGTCCAGAGCAAAGGGCCAGGGGCCGCTGCAGCAGGGGCCTGCCATGGCATCATCTCTGCGCCTGGCCCGAGGCATGCACAGGCCAACACCAGTGAGTGTCTGAGCAGCCCAAAGCTAAGAAGTCTGCTGATGATCGTGCCATCCCAGCGCTCTGGCAGGCTAAGGAGAGAGGGCCAAAAGTCTGAGCACAGCCTGGGCAATTTAGGGCCTTACAGAGATCTTGTTTCACATCGGTGTGAAGGTCCTGGGTTCCATTGCCAATGCCCCACCACACACCACACTCACACACCTGCAAACTTCAACTCGTCAGCATTCCTGACCAATGGCATACATCTAGGTTTATTTCAATTCACAGTTACCCTTGCCATAGACCCAGCTGTGGACCCGGAGCGGGGGCGCTACTGAGAACCATCCCCTGACATCACAGACTTTGGGATGTCAAAGCAAACTCTCTTCACAAAATCCAGGGACAGAGACAAAGACTTGACAGAATGAAAATCGTGACAGCTGCTTACCCATGGGGGCCGAGCCCACCTTCAAGCCACCTCCAACCTCCCTGCTTCACCCCAGTTCTCGAGTCTTTCTGTTTGCCCTCACCAGAATTCACTTCTGAATGACAGTGTCAAATCCGGCAGGGATCATAAGTGCTTCTAATTCTTTAGTTCTCAGACTGCAATTCAGGAGAATTTAGGTTGGGTTGTTTGTTTGTTTGCTTGTTTGGAAGTGGGGATTGGGCCCAGGTTCCTTGACCTACATCCCCAGCCCATTTGGATTTTTGAGACAGAGCCTTGCTATGTTACTAAATTGCCCAGGCTGGGCTTGATCCTGTAGTCCTCTTGTCTGAGACTCCCAGAGAGCTGGGATGACAAGATTGCACCACCAGGCAGGGCCCAGCCGGGAACCGATGGGATCTGCCGCTAGACTCCAAGGTGAGCCCTCTAAGGCAGCAGTAAATTGGGCACTTTGAGTGCATCACGTTCTAGTCCATGAAGAAACCCTGAGGTCTTTTCTTAGCATCCCTGGGCGAGGAGGGAGAATGCTACGGAATGGCATTTTCTCAATGATAAAGTTTCTGAGCACAACTTTCCCTGAACACTTGGCTCCTGCTGTTACTTGTCAGCTGGCAGGCAATAAATTAAATGAATATTGATTTGATTAATTTTGTGCCTGATATTCAGTGTCTCTGCACCACCTAGTAAACTCATCCTTTAAAATACAGGAGAAATGTGGCCTGAGGCTATGTTTACGCTGCTCCTATGTAATTTGTAGAAACTATTTTATAGCATGTTCTCAATTGTGGGTAGAAATAAATGTGGAAGCTGAGCCTGGTGGCACAGGCCTGCCATTTCAGCACCCTGGGAGGCTGAAGCAGGAGGATGGCAAGTTTGAGCCTATTGACAATTTAGTGAGTTAGCAAGAACCGGTCTCAAAAATCAAAATTAAAAATTGGTTGTGGGATACAGCTGAACACTAAGGCCTTGGGTTCAATCCCCAGGGCTGCCCCCACACACACTATAATGTGGAAAATATAATTTTTTGTAGAAAAAATTCTTTCCTGTGAGCATGTAGGGAGTGAAATAATTTCACTGCGTTGGAACAAGAGCACTTCAGTATCCTGTTGCTGTACTGCCTGTGTTGGTCAGCTTTCCTGCTTCAGAGATCACATATGTGACGCCTGCCACTTAGTGAGCGGGGTGGGGGGGGGGGGGGGCTTGGCTCGCGGCTTCAGAGCGTCAGTCCCCGGCTGGCAGGACCAAGGCAGAAGCACCACAGTGGAAGGGCGGGTGGAGGGAGGCTGCTCACTACGTGGGATCCAGGAAGAAGAGAGGAAGACAAGGGTGCCAGACAGAAGGGGCCAAGACCAGGTACAGTCCCAAGGTCAGACCCCTTGGATACACCCAGGCACATAGCAGAGAGATTTCCCGGTGACCTAGTCATTCAAGGTGACAATGGAGATTAACCGTGATGCTATTCCAGCAGATCCAAGACCTTTGTTCATAAATGAGGGAAGCAACGCTCATAGAAGAGCTTGCCCTGTGCCACACAGTGACTCAGGGTCATGCCATCCACCCTCTTGAACTCAGGCCAGTGCCACCCACTTCTACAACACTCAGCAGGACGTTCACGTGAGGCCTTGAACCCAGGTTCTCTCTGTTAGTTTTAGGCACTAACAGCCTATCCAAATATGAATTCAAGTAGGGGAAGGAGCTATAACAGAACAATTTCTTTAAAACCACACACTTAGATCCAGGCCCTGTGGTACAGGCCTGTCATCCCAGCACTGTGGAAGCTGAGGCAGGAAGATCACAAGTTCAAGCCCAGCCTACACAACTTAGCAAGACCTTGTCTCAAAATCAACAATAAATATAAGCTGGGGGGGGGGGGGGGGGTGTTGCTCAGGGTGAAGGCCCTGGGCTTAATCCCCAGTACCAGAAAAAAAAAAATACCTATTTTTTCCCAAATTCCCAAAACTGCCTGTTATGAAGGCACCTAAAAAGGCTGATGGGAAATCAATAGCATTTGATTGTACGCCTGTTGAAACGACAGCGAGTGGAGGGGTCTGTCTCTTCCTTTTCTCCATTGTGCTGTACACCTTCACACACTAGCGAGTCTCTTTTCTCTCAATTAATCTCCGGATGAGGGGAATCAATAGTGTTTACCTTGTGTAAATTGCCCTGTCCTCAGAGGCAACCGTTCCCATTGCTTAGAATGTGAAGAGAGGTGTTACCTGCACAGCACACAGTGAGAAGGGACCTTGGACTGTCTGAAAATGCACTGGATCCTCAGCACAAGGGTGGTGGGACTGGAAGGAAGTCGCCAAGGGAGAGGAGGAGCCCCATGAGGCATGACCCGGAGGACATGAGCCAGCTCTGCCCCCTCCTCATGCATTCTGCTTCCTGGTGTGCTGCTGTGAGCAGCTTTCTCTCCAAGGAGGAGGCCTCTGCCATCTGCTTCTACCATTGTTGGTGGCCCAGAGATGGACTGAGGCCTTTTGAAACTGTGAGCTAAAATAAACCTTTCCTCCCTTGGGTTGTGGATGTTGAGTAATAAGTCCCAGCAAGGAAAAAGTAACTGAGACAACGGGATAAATATTTCCATTCCAAAAGGGTGGATTAAGAGCATAGAAAGCCATCAGACCAAAGCCAGTCCAAAACCCAGCAGGGCAGACACCAGATCCTGCAATTCCAGTAGCACCTTCTAACCACAGGGGGTTTCTGAAGGACATTCCAGTTTCCAACCTTACCAAGAACACAACCAGGTTTGATGGTGCAGGCCTGTCATTCCAGCACTTGGAAACGCAGAAGCAGGATGATTCCAAGTTTGAACCCAGCCTGAGCAACTTAGCTACTTAGCAAGAGTCTGTCTCAGAAGTCAAAAATTTAAAAAATGGGCTGAGGATAGAGCTCAGTGTGAAGTCCCAGGGCGCAATACCTAGGATCACAAAAAATGAATTAGTTAACTTAAAATTAAACTATGGAAACACTATCTTCATGTGGGAGGAGACTTTGGAGAGAGGTTAGTTGGCCCAAGCGTAGGAGCAACTCATGACAGGAAACAGAGATGAGCTTTCTCCCCCTCAGAAGTCAGAGAGTTGGGCCAAATATAGAATAGGAAAGAATTTCTCAAAGAATATCTAGGGAGATCTCTAAGTCAAACACTGAATAGGAAAGAAAAAATAATCTAGCTATCTGAGAGCCTATCTTAAAGGTTTTCTTTTTAAATCATTTGTCCCAATGTAATTTTGAACACATTTACGTTATTTTCTCAACTTTAATTGACACAGAAGGAAAATGTGAGGTTGCATAAAGGAAACAGAAGAGACTTAGCTTTTAAAAAGCATCAGAAGGCAGGTGTGGTGCTGCATTGCCTATGGGAGGCTAAAGCAGGAGGATCTCGAGTTTGAGCCCTTCCAGGGCCACTTAGCAATTTAGCAAGGACTTGTCTCAAATAGAGAGACAGACAGACAGTCAAGTGTTGGGATATAGCTCATCGCAAAGGCCCTGGGTTCAAGTCTCAGTGGCACAGAAATGAATGGACGGATGAATGGATGGACAAATGAATGCCATATACAAAGATCTGGTCACCATTGGCTCTCCTGAATTATGTAACGGTCCATGGATTTTGGAAAAATGGATATTTGGACCTTCTTTAGAAAGTTTGCTTTGGCCAGATGTTTACCAGGGTAGGAAACTCTTTGTCGTGGGCTCTTGAATTCTCCAAGGAACAGATACAGCAGCCCACACTGCCCCCCATCCCTTGTGGCCCTGTGACCTCCCACCCTGCTGATACTTCACGGGAGTCCCTTTGAGTACAAGATGCCTGGAACCAAATCTCCATAGTGATTGATGCAAGACGATTCCCTACGCATGTGGTCTGCGCACCAATTTCTTCCCTCAGCCTAGAGTTCCTTAAGAAGGGAACTTACTCCACTCACCTTTGGAAAAAGTTTGGTTCCTCGTCCTGATGGACATTTGACAAGGGCTCAGTGAATGCTGCAGGAAGACAAGAAGGAGGGAGAAAGTAAGGAAGGGAAAGAGGTGAGCAGAAGGGAGGAAGAAAGAAAGAGGGACCCAGGCAAGGGAGACTTCACTTTGATATTTTACTCATTTGTAAAATTTTACAAATTTTATAAGATACTTTTCCCAGCCAGGCCCTGCTGATGCAGGCTTGTCATCCCAACACTCTGGGAGGCTGAGGCAGGCGTGTTCCAAGTTTGAGACCAGTGTGGGGAACTTTGCAACTTAGTGAGACCCCATCTCAAGATCAAAAATTTAAAACTAGGCTGAGGAGGTAGCTCAGCGCAAAGGCCCTGGGCTTGATCCCCAACAGCACAGAAAGGAAAGGAGAGGACCAGCCCATCTGGAGTCCAGTCCCAGACAGTGGGAGCTTTCTCTCCTCCATCCTTTGTTTCTAAATAACGACCTGTTATTCAAAAGCAGAAAGCACTCTTCCTTGTTGGCATGTTGGCAATACCTGTGCATTTTAGAAAATATGCAGCACACAAAATGAGAAAGAGTCTCTCACCAGGGCCCCTCTGCTGAGATTGAAAAGACTATACTGACAGCCAGGAGAAGTATCGCCCTCAAGGACACTTTCTTGATATCCTTCTAGATTTCTTTCTCTCATTTGAACAGACATGAATAACTCTGAAGCATGTGTCCCTGTGGTCTTTACAATTTAGCACTGGCAGAAATGAGACTTTCCAGCTCATTGATTCACTTACGCAAACAGAGCCCAGACAGTTAAGCCAGAGAGGGTGCGCCTCCATATTCTTTCTGTAATGACTGTTTCGTGCTGGCTTTCCACCTCAGCTCCACCATGGCTCACACAGACCTGCCTCATTTCCCACCTGGGCTGCTCAAGAGAGTCTGCAGAAAATAGAACAAAGGAAAAGAAAAATCCACTCCCGGAGCTGCGGGCCTGTCATCCCAGCACCCTGGGAGGCTGAGGCAATGAGATCCCACTTTTGAGCCCAGCCTGGGCAATTTACTGACTTAGAGAAATCCTGTCTCAAAAAAAGACTGGAGATAGCTCAGAGCAAAAGCTGTTGGTTAATCCTCAGAAAAGAAAGAAAGAAAGAAAGAAAGAAAGAAAGAAAGAAAGAAAGAAAGAAAGAAAGAAAGAAAGAAAGAGAGAGAGAAAGGAAAGAAAGAAAGAAAGAAAGAAGGAAAGAAAGAAAGAAAGAACTGGAAAAAATAACCCATCAATCCACATGGGGTAGTTCTGAGCCAGGGTCTGACCCCTGGGGCCATCGCCACGTGCCCAACGTCCAAGGACTACCCCGTAGGATGAAAACCTGACATCATATAAAAACGTTTAATCTTCCCTTCCCTGAAAGCAGAGGTGCACAGGTCAGAGAAGTCCCTGCTGCCGGCTAGTGCTACCCACAAGTTTGCTACTGCAGTTGCAACTCTCAGCCTTAAGGTGACCTGGTGTCCTGATGTGTCAGCCTGAAGGGATTAGAAAAGGCCCAGAGGCGTAGGGTGGGGCTTGGGAGTGGATGACTGACATGTGGGCCAGCAAGTGGAGAAAAGAAGACCAGGCCCGGATGTGGGTGGAGCCAACCAGTAGACCAGACTGGGAGCTCAAAATGAATACACAAAACGAAGTAGGAAGAGTACACAGCTTCTTCTGAGAGAGCTCCAGTCCTGGCACTCACCTCTGCACGTCCATCCGGAGCCCAGACTGCCGCCAGTTGTCCTACAGTGAGCCTCCAGATCTTTTGTCTTGGACTGGTGTTCTTCCTCTTTGCGTCTGAGCAGCAACTGAGACCTCCAGCCCTCAAGCGTGCAGGTGGCCATTTGGGACTCTCTTCTGACTCTGTTAGCTAACCTAATAAACCCCCTCATATAAATATACCTGTACTTTCCCTATTAGTCCTGTGTTCGTGAACCCTAACTAATACACTTGACAATGTACATAGGCTGGTTTCCATAGCATGAAGTCCCAAGCAAATCCTCCCTACCGTGGTGCTCAAGGCTTCGATGATGTCTCCCCAAGCTCCTCTCCTTCCCCTTTGGACCAGCCACTCCGTGTGCTGCCCCTGAAACTGCCTGCCACTGACAAGATGCCTTTGAGACAGGGATCTTTCTCTTATCATAATGTTTGCCCTCCACATCCAGTTCAAAAGGCTTGTTGTGGTCCTGGGATAATCAAATCAACCTCTCCATGGCCGCCACACTCCTCATGGTCCACAGGTTCCTGCTTCCTAAGTCAAACCTCCCATGAGTAAGAACTTGTTCGTTTTGTTCTGTGACAGGGTCTAGCTCTGAGGTCCGGCCTGATCTGAACTCACTAAGTAGCCCAGGCTGGCCTTGAACTCATGGCAGTCCTCCTGCTTCGGCCTCCCAAGTGCTGGGATTACACACCCAGCTTCAAAGTTGTTCATAAAACTGGATTCCCCACCTTCCTCAGATAATGGGCCTGCAGGCTGGCTCGGGGTGAGCTTCCGGGAATTGCTACAGGATGACCCTCCCCCAGGCCATTCCCTGAAGCCATGCTGGCACCTCAGAGGAGACGCTCCCCCAAACTCCCAAACCTTGATCTCCTCTCCTACCCCACGCTGAGGCTGACAGAACCCTTGGAATGTGGTAGGAACCTCAGCTTCTGACAGCTCCTGGCCAGTTAGTTATCTCGCAGTCCATTACTTACAGCTAATACATGTAGGCTCGATTATCTTAGAATGAGAAGATTCAGATAAAATGATCCAACAACTGATTTCCCAAGACAGTAGAGACACCTGCCCTTCAGTGAGCACTGGTCCCCACGCCCGTGTTCAGCCCCTCGTTGATGGCACCACCGCTCCAGGAGAGAGGGGGCTCCACGAGGGCCAAGGGGCCTCTTCCTTCTTCCTGTGCCTCCGTCACTGCCGTGCACACAGATGGTCAGCCGGTGTCTAATAAATAAGTGAACGAAACTAGAAACCGGACACAAGAGAAGAAGTCACGCTTGTTCGCCATAATGGAGCAGGAAGGCTTGTGAGCTTAAGCTGAGCAGCCACTAGCATGGCAGGAGGTGCATTTATGGAGCTCCAACTGTTTACCGGGCATTGCACATAAATTACCTCACTGAAGCCTCACAATACCACTGGAGAAACAAATCACCCAAGGCTAAGGACTTGGGTCCAATGCTACACAGATAGCAGAGGCAAAGTCACGATCAAGCCCAAGGTCCTCAGAATCAAGGGCAAAACGCTTAACCAAGTGGGCCCGGGGCACAGGCCTGTCATCCCAGCACTCTGGGCAACTTAGAGACTTAGCAAAACCTTGTTTCCAAATCTAAAAATAAAGTGGGGGAGGGGAGCTGAGAAACCTACCTCAGTGCAAAGGCCCTGGGCTCAATCTCTGAGTACCACCAAAAAAGTTAACTACCATGTCATACAGCTCACGGACTGCTACCTTCTTTGTGAACTTGTTACTGGTCGCATGTCCAGATTTGAGTACTCCCCACTCTGACCAAAACAAAGAAGCCCCTTTATTATGATAAATAAGAAAAAGGTTTACTCAAAGCTAGCTTTGAGGAAGAAGGCCAATCATAATTCTCCAAACCTGCTTATCTCCAACTTGTTCAGGGATGTACGAGCCTTTTGTAGAGTGGGCCAGAGGTGGAGAGGGAGTCATAATGGCTTTTGTTGAAGGTACTGTGGATTGGACCCAGGGCCTTTGCACTGAGCTCCATCCTCAGCTTTTTTTTTTCTTTCTTTCTTTCTTTTTTTTTTTTTCACTTTGAAGCAGAGTCTCACTAAATTTGCAATCCTCCTGCTTCAGCCTCCCAAATGACTCCTGATCTGAGTTTACAGAACAGACTGCTGTGGAGGTCTCACAGGGTTGTAACCTTGGATGGTGACGAGCTGCTGGCTGGGGGGCTTTGTCAGAAACCTGGCACAGAGCCCCTAATCTGAAGAGAGCTTGGTACCTGCACATCTTGGCACTTGGGACACACCCTGGGCTGGAAGTGGGAGTTATCCTGTTCTGATTCGGCGGGGCATGGAGGTAGGGGCAGACGACAGATCAGGAACCTTCCAGTCCTTTCTATCCCACATCCAGATAGCAAGTACTGGGGTCTAGGGGGAGGGGGCAGGCCACCCTTTCACCCTGAGCAATTACGGGAATAATGCCCCCACTCCAAGAAAGGCAAATCTGACTTTTAAGTTTAAAACACCTTTTTGTCTATATAAGTCGTAGGCAAACCATTAGTTTTTTTTTTTTAAAAAAAAAAAAGGCCCACTTTTTTTTTTTCTGAGACAGGGCAGTTCAGCTCTGTAGTCCAGGCTGGCCCTGAACTCACTGTGTAACACAGGCTGGCCTCAAACTCACCACAGTCCTCGTGGGATGACAGGCAGGCACCGACACATCCAGATGATTTTTATGTGGTGCTGAAGGATCAAACCCAGGGCCTTGCACATACTAGGCGAGTTGCCTAACTACTGAACCACGTGCCCTCCCCCCAGCCCCAAAATCTCCATTTTTTGCATGGGCAAAATATCAGGTTTTAGACAAGCTGTCCTTGAATGTCCCCTCCAGTTCTGATATTCCACAGTCCTATCACCTGCAATTAAGGAGTATTTGCTTCTCAGCCAGCCTCTGTGACAGGAGATAAAACAGTCACCCATTTATAGATTCTTCTCACACCAGCCAAATAGCCTGTTTGGGAATGTAAAAGCTCAAAAAAAGAAGAAAAAGGGCCTTTCTGAAATCCTTTAGAACTCTTTTTATGAAAGTCCAGGAAGAAGAGACAATCTTTATTTTTTTATTTTTTTATTTTTCCCTGCTTGTCCCTAAAAAAGCAGACCAAGGAATGAGGGGGAAAAATGAGAAAGAAAGGAAACTAACAGACCAGGATTGCAGGCAGTCCACCCTCAGGAGAAGACCCACGCCTTCTTCTAAGTCTCTGAGAGTGTGTTGCTGTGGTGCCACGGCCAACAAGGCAGACAGGGCAGAGGCAAGCGTGGCCAGCCCCAGCAGTACCCTCAATGACAGAGTGACACAAAGCAGCAACCTTAACGTTTGGATGGGACCGTCCCCCAAAAGCCTTGTGTTTGCAAGGCGATCCAGTCACCTTGATGCCCTGAGCTGTGAGGAACGGAGGCCTGGTCGGAAGGGCAGACGCTGGGGTCTGACTGGAAACCCGCCTCGCTAGTCCTCCCCTTCACTCTCCCTCTTCCTGTGCTGCTGCCCTGAAAAGCTTGTCTCTGGCTAGGTCCTTGCTTTCCTTTGGAAGTGGAAAGTCCCCCGAAAGCCTCACATATTTGGGAGTTGTACAGTACCTGGGGATGACATGGGCCTGGTTGGAAGGGGATCACTGGGCTTGTCCCCGGAGAAGTGGAATATTGGGGCTGAGGGTGTAGTTCAGCGGTTAGAGAGCTTGCCTAGCAAGCACCAGGCCCTGGTTGGATTCCCCAGCACCACATAAGCCAGGCCTGGTGGTGCACGTCTGTTATCCCAGCACTTGAGGCCGAGGCAGAAAGGCTACCAAGTGTTCGAGGCCAACCTGGGCAAGTTCAGGACCAGCCTGGACTACAAAGTGAGATCTTATCTCAGAAGAAGAAAAAAAAAATAAGTGGAACACTGGGACATGACCTACAAGGCCATATGCTAGCTCCGCCCTTTCTGCTCTCTCCGCTTCCTGCCCCATGCTGCAAACAGCCCTTCCTCTGGCTAGGCCTCCGTCAGACCCTTCCACCATTGCTGGGCAGCCTTAAATGGACTGAGACCTTCTGAAACTGTGACTCAAAATAAACCTTCCCTCCCTTAAGTGATGGGTGTTAAGCATTGTTTCCCAGCAATAAACAAGTAACTAAGACAACTCTTCCTCCATTGCCAGCTGCCCCTGAGTGCACTGAGACCTCCTAAAACTGTGAGCTAAAATAAACCTGTCCTCCCGTAAGTTGTGGGCATCACAACGGAAAAAAGTAACTGAGACAGCCACCATGGAGGCCAGAGGAAGGGAATGGCATTTTTCAAGTGTTGTGGAAAAAGAACCTGTTAACCATGAATTCTATATCTGTGGAAAACGTCCTTCAGGAATAAAAGCAAGATGTGAACTTTCTCAGATGAAAAAAGCTCAAAAGAATCTGTCACTAGCAGACCTACTCTTAAAGAATGGCTACAAGAAGTTCTCCAAACAGAAAGAAAATGATCAAAGGAAGAACCACAGTACATCAAGAAGCAAGAGGGGACGGAGACCTCATAAATATAGTGAGTACAATGAACTGTCCTTTCCTCGTGAGTTGTTATAAGTCTTCTTGACAACTGGAACAAAAAAATGATACCCATCTGAAACCACAACAATTATATTTAAAAGTAGGTGAGATGAAGGAAATTAAATAAAAGTAGGGTATCTCTACTTCATTCAAAAGTAGTAATGTATCAACTGAGTCACATGTATATATTGTTAACACAAGAACAATCACAACCGGAAATGTGCAAAAGTAGGTACTGAAAGCCCCGTAAGTAATGAAGAAGAAATCTTGGAAAAAGTTGTAGCAGCTCATGGGAAGAAAATCAAAGAGAAATAGAAAAATCATGGTTGAAGAATAGGGACAGAAAGAAAATAAGTGGCAGCACAGTGCTAAGTGTCTCGAAGGTCCCACCACAAAGTCACGAGCATGGAGTGGCTCATGGCACTTCTTCCTTCTCTTTTGAATGGCTACAAGACCCATGGTTATAACCTCTATTTTCAGAGTAGATTAAAATTACAAAGCTGAGCTGGGTGTAGCTTAAAATCATTTGCTGAAAATTTTTTATATAAAGGTAGACTAAAAGCAAAAAAAAAAAAAAAAGGAAACAAATAAGCCATGGAAAGGTTATTATCTCCACCGATTCATACGCTATGACCTCCCATCATGGGTATAGGTATGTGTCTCTGTGTATTGAGGTATCAATATCTGTCTGTCTGTCTGTGTATCTGTGTGTGCAGTTGTACTGCAGATAGAGACCAGGGCCCTCATGCTGAGCTACATCCCCAGCCCTCTTTTATTTTTTTATTTTGAGACAGGGTCTCACTGACTCACTAAGTTGCCCAAGCTAGTTCCAGGGGGGAGAGAAACACTGAGCTGGCTATGCGTGCTCTCCTTCAACTCTGTCCTACAAATGTCTCAACTCCTCTATCCTTGAGAAAGATACTAGGCAGAAATTGTTACTTTGATCCATTTGCATCATTATGCTTGAAAAGAGCCTAACCACACACCACCCAGGCAGACCGTTCAAACCACTCACAGAGTTCCTTGGGATTTTCCCCTCGTGACTTTATATCCTGAAGTTAGAGTCCCCCATGTTCTCCACTGCAGATGAAACTCATCACATACCAAATGAAAACAAAACCCTCTGCTTCCAGCTAAAACAATTGTGATGGGCTGAAGGTCTGTGTCAACTTGAAGGGATTAGGGAGCACCCGGCTGATCAGCAAGGCAGGGATTTGGGTGGGATTGGTTGACACGGGGGCCATCGACTGAGGGGAGAAAATCCACCCAGATATGGGGAGACCCAGCCCATAGATTGGCAGCTTGAAATAAATACAAGGAGGAGAGAAGAAAGATTGCTCAGATTCTTCCAGGGAGCTCCAGCTTTCACCATCGTCTCTAGAGCAGACGTGCTCCTGGCTTCAGGTCTTTGTCGTTGCCTTTCGACATTGGTCAACAGCACAGACTCTTGCCGACTGTCCTACATGAATGTCTAGACCTTCCATCCTCATGTTTCAGGAGCTACTGGATCCTCCTGGACTTGTACAAGCCGGCAGCCATGTTAGGCTCTTGTGACTCTCACATGTGCAAGTGGCCATTTGGGGCTGGTGCTTTCCCTCTCTCCCTCTTTCTCCCTCTCTCTCCCTCCCTTCCTTCCTCCTGGGACTCTATAGGCCACCCACCTAATAAATATGTGTGTGTGTGTATGTAATTTCTATTTTTCCCACATTTATTAATACATATGTGTGATGCATAACGTTTACAATGAACTTGAGTATTTTGGGCACATACATTTCACATCAACTTTACAATCCCTTCCCATCGTTGGGCCCCCCACACCCTCCCCACCCCCTATAACTCCCACTATCACACCCATTTGGTTCCATAAAATGCCTGTGTTCTGGGTTTCCCATATCATAGAAATTGTGTGATATATAACATATTTAATCTGCTGCCTCTGGCTCACTTCACCACTCAAATCAACACTGTAGCTCAGCTTCGCACATCTAGAATGCGCTTCAGTGGCCACATGTTGATGGCTCAGCCCCTTCCCTGGGTCCAGCAGAGCCCTTTATTGAGATGATTTGCTGAAAGCATTTTTTTTAATCTTAGTATATTTTTGTTGAGATACTTTTGTAGCCCTAAGGCTACAAAATGTGAGAATGAAAAAGAGAGAGGTTAAATTTCAAATTCCTTAGCTGAGTACTGAAAGGTTTGTACATTCAAAAGACATTCAGGTTATCATTACATCAGTTTTCTTAGGATAAACTTACATCCAAGACCAAATAAGTGAATTGCTACAGTAAATAAATTTACATCTATACCACAAGGATAAATTACACATAAGCCATAGTTATAATGGCATACTTCATCATTTCAGAATTTTTTAACTTTCATAAATTATTTACTCACATTTCACTAATTACTAACACTTTTCCAGATTTGGTTTATTATTTTATCTACCTGTTCATCCATAAATTCATGCATACATTTTTAAAAGATTTTATACCTATTCCCCATGTTGAATATAATTATTATGACTTGCAAGCTAATATATTAAAAAATAGTAATTATGGGGGAAAGTTTCACAGATTTTATGAGAAAGCTGGTACTATTTCAGTAGGATACCAATCAAATGATTCAAATACCCATCTTTTTTTGGTACACTTTCTTTCTTGATGTTTCCTTCCTTCCATGTTTTTGGCACTGCTTGTCTCTCTGTCTCTCTCAAAAAATTCCTTTAAGTATCTTCTGCAATGCTGAGCTAGTGGTTGCAAATTTCCTTAAAGATTCTTGGTCATGAAAAATTTTTATGACTTCTTCAATTTTCAGGAATAATTTTGCTGGATACAACCTAAGTTGACACTTACTGACTTTTAAAGCTTGAAAGATTTTGCTCCAGGCTCTCCTGGCCTTTAAAGTTTGCATTGAGAAATCTGTAGTAATTCAAATAAGTTTGCATTGGTAGAATAATATCTGTTTTTCTCTTACTGCTTTTAATATTCTCACTTTATGTTGTATTTCTGAGGTTTTGATTATGATGTACTGTGGTGAGTCTCTTTGCTGGTTGAGCTTATTTGGTATTCTATAAGCATCTTGTACCTGAAAATTAATTTCTTTTCCTAGATTTGGAAGATTTTCTTTCACTATTGCACTGAATAAATTCTTCATACCTTCGGTGCTGTCTTCTGCCCTTTCTCCAACCCCCTTAATTCTGAGATTGGTTCTTTGAATCATCCATCAGCTGTTGTATCCAGCTACTTTGCTCATGTCTAATTTTGGAGGCATGCCTCATTATAGCATTTGTTTTCTCAACCTTGTCTACAAGTTCTGAAATTTTATCCTCACAATATTTGAGTCAACTTCCCCTGCTTTCAAATGTACTTTTCATACTCTGAATTTCAGCTAGATTTCTTTTCAAACTTTCCACTTCTCTATCAAAATGTTCTTTCACATCTTGCATTTCCTTATTTACCTCAGCCAACTTTTTATTTGTGGTTTCTATATTCTCAGTGAGCTTTGTCTCCATTCGGCCCACTATTTGCTTAGGAAGTTCCTTTTTAAGCCCACGGATCATTGCTTGCGTTTCCTTGAGAATATCTTGTTTGAACTGGATGTTCAACCCATTAGTTTGCTTTTTGACTTCCTTCCCTACAAGTTCTACTATTCCAGGCATTTCTATATGTGTCCTGTTGCCTTGTCTTCTTCCCATGTTTCTGTTAATGAGGGACTTCACTTTAAAGGTCAAGAGGTTCCTTTGAATGACTATAAGGTTGTGTGTGAGGGGGAGGAGCCAACATTCCTCTGAGTTCAGTGCTGGGAGTAGGCAGTGAGAGAGGACCCAACAATTGGATGGTCTCTGAGGTGCCTTGTTCACCCCAGCCCACATCAGCAAAGCTCTCCTGCCTGTCCTGGCTTGCCCCACCCCTAGGGTGGGGCTCTTCACCTTTGGTGATGCTCCCACTACACCTGAGCCATTCAGGAGGTTGGCAGCCTTTCTCTCCTCTCTGCAACTGTCTCTTGTTTCTTCCTAGGCATTGTTAAAGAGTGACCCCAGAAGCCCTGATATGCTCTTCTGAGCTTCTTTTACTCTGAACAGTTTAGTCTCAGGATCTTTTTTTTTTTTAATGGTTCTTGCTTACATCATTGCCTGTTATGGCTGCTAAGCACAGCTTCTGGGGCCTTTTATAGGGGGATTGCACACTGTTTGTAGCATGCACTACCTGCAGGATCACTTTTTAGAGGCTGATGCTACCAGCCAATGATGATTCTGACTTGTCCCATAACTGCACTTACCTTGGTCAGAGGTTCCAGGTGGACTTTCCTTCATCCCGGTTGCTTCCTGGGCTGCTGTTTTCCTCTGCCTCCAATATGTTTTGGGGCTTTCTGACCTTCCCATGACCTTCTTTTAATTGTTGGTCCTCTCCTCCCTGTCCTAGCTATATTGAACAGGTGGTTTTTGACTATATTTTCAACTTGTTAAGTGGGTCCACGAGGAGACATTGTGCAGTGCTATTACTCTGCCACCATCTTGATGAGAAGTTCCTCCATAATTCCTAGTAATTCTGTTTTTCTGCATGCCCTCCTTGTTTAACAAACCCACAAGTCATCCTCCACCAGGCCATAGCACATGCCCATGAGCCACCCATCCAGTTTTAGACCAATGATCACTTCCTTTTTATGCCGTGAGAGGTGCTAGCTCTGAGTTGGCTGACGCCTACTCAAAAAGAACTCTCAGGGAGACTCTTACCTCAAGAAATCAAGTGAAAGACTCCATTAATAGGCTCTTGTGATTCAAAGTATGTGATTTAAAAAGTTTTCCAAGAATCTTGAATAACACGGCAATCAATAAAATTGATCACACTTTTTGCAAGTCTGAACTACTGTCTTGAGAACCAAAAGGCACAAAGGCCACCTCCAGACTGGGGAGGAGAAAAATGGGGGTTCCCAGGACAGGGCCTTCTAAACATCCCCAAGTCATCTCCATGTGTCTTGGCGTTGTTTGCCTTTGTTTTTGTTTTTGCTTTTGTTGTTGCTGTTGCTGTTGGTTTTTGTCCATATGAGCTGACGCTGACCATGTCATTTCATCAACAAAACAGGCTTTCTTCATCAAATTTGTCCCATTTCGTTTTCAGCTAGCTGTCACACCTCCCTAGGGCACATGTTCTATGCAGCTCATTTCTTTTTGTGAAACTCTGCATTGTATTTTCTATCGT
>PVKB01003754.1:56507-179041 GCA_004027205.1 Ctenodactylus gundi
GGGGGGGGGGGGGGGCGGTGCTTGTTCTGCAGTTGGAGGAGAGCTTGGAAATGGCCACCGCCACAGTAGGAGGGGAGCAGAGAGGAAGTCCTGCCTCCTGTCAATCAGCAGTGGCATTAGAACCTAATAGGATCTCGCTGACAGGAGGCAAGATTTCACACACTGCTCACCTCCTGTCTGACCCTCATCTATCCTGGCAGCTTGGTCCCTCTATAGCCATGGACCCATTTTGGTCTGGGGGCTGGGGGACCCCTGTTCTAACATAAAATAAAGGTCCATGGCCCTTTGTTATCTTATATGCTTTTCAGATCCCTCAAGTGTAAGTAAGTGAGAGAGAGGGAGAGAAAAGGAGAGACAGGAACAGAGGAGAGGGAGAGAGAAGGAGGGAGTAAGGGAAGGATAAATAGAGGGAGGGAGGGAGGGAGGGAGGGAGGGAGGGAGAGAAAAAAGTGATGGAGTTCATCCCCTTCATCTGCATTTCTCTTTGGTCCTCAGGCCTCAGGGCACAGCTCTGCCATGTCTGTCATCAGCATGGAACCCTGTCGTGAATGAAATCTTCAGTGTGTCCCCCCCCAAGCCTCATGTATATGGAAGGTGATTGGGTTATGGGTCAAATGGATGGACTCACTGTTGCTTTCACGTGCCATTCACAGGTGGGACCTGGTGCAGCCTGGAAGGTCACGGCCTTGCCCCGCCTCCTTCCTTCACTTTCTCTGCTTCCTGTCTGCCACGCTGCGAACTCTGGGAATCTTAAATGTGGTAATTCCTCTCCATCACTGAGAATGGTGGTGTCTGGTACATAGCAGAGGCCTTCAGAAGTGACACCTATAATAATTTTCTTAAGTCAGAAGATAAGTCCTACATTTTGCAGGTCAGTGAACATATGAATCAGGCACCAAAAAAGTCTCTTCTTTGTCTTCTTTGTATTTTAATACAAAGTATCTTTTGATTTCTGACATCCTCATCCTAGGTGTGAAGACAGCCAGCATGAAACAGAATTCCTGATTTCAGATCAGAAGTGAGCTGAGAACATTCTAAACATCATCCCGCCTCTGCTATTGTCCATTTCCCTGTCATGAGGAAGGAATCAGCTAGAAAGTATATCACAGGTAATGAGAAGCAATCAAAGAACCTGATTTTTGTGTGCATATGCAGTGCTAAGAACTGACTGCAGGGTCTTTGCACTGAGCTCCACCCTCTACCCATTTTTTTTTTTTTGAGGCAGAATCTCACTGTCTTAGTTACTTTTTTGTTGCTGTGACTCAATACCTGACATCCAAAAATTTAGGGGAGGAAAGATCTAATTTAGCTCACAGTTTCAGAAGGTCACAGTCCATTCAGGGGCAGCCGGCAGCAATGGAAGTACATGGCAGAGGCAGAGGTGGAGGCAGCTTCTCACGACATCACACACAGGAAGCCAAGTCAAGGCAGGTTTAGTCTAGTCCTCCAAAGAAGGCAGCAAGCAGCTTATGTATCCTTCCAGGTCTCATCCCAGTGATCAGCCCCTCCTGGATCCAGGTGTGGAAGGTGTGGCAAGCCCCCACTACATGCCTGTGATCTAACTTACATGCCTATAATACAGTTTACATGCCTTTAATCCACCCCTACACATCAGGCCCTAATCTCCCAACAGCACACCATTCCATAGCCAATCTAGAACATTCAAATACATGAGACTTTTGGGGGACATTCCAGGTCCAAACCACAATACTCACTAAGTTGTTAAGTTGCCTGGGCTAGGCTCAAACTTGAGATCCTCCTGCCTCAGCTTTCCAGAGTGCTGGAATGATAGGCCTGCACCATCGGGCCCAGCAACAACTAGGTTTTAAACAGTTTTTGATGGCAGTTCTTAGCTGGAGGCAACTTTCTCAATTGATATGGATATGTTTGGATATTTGGCAATGTCAAAGACAATTCTGATTGTCATGAAAATGGGTGTTTCCTTCAACTTGCTAAGTAGAGACTGGGTTTCATTCAGCACCCCACACTGTCCAGAGCAACCACTGCTTGCAGCTTGGATCTGGAATATCCCTCAAACCCTCACGCTTGGAAGGCGATTGGCTCACGGTAATTAATCCATTGACTTCCTGTGCTGTCAAGAGAGGAGGTCTGGTCATAAAGGACGGATCCCTGGGGCCTGACCCGGAAGGGGTGGGTCACCGGGACATGATCCGAAGGGCATAGATAGCTCCATCCTTCGTCTTGCGCTCAACTTCCTGTTTGCGGCGGATGGGCAGCTCTTTTCCAGCTCAGCCCTGCACTACACCCTCCCACTTTCTGCTCTTACGCGGTGGGGGTCAGGGATTGTGTGTCCCAGCAAGGAAACGGGAACTAAGCCAAGAGCCAGCCCCACTGCAGCAATCGGCTCTTAGTCCAAGATGTGCTTAGGGTGGGGTCTGCGAATCCAGGCTCGAAAAGCTGTGGGAAGAGTGACTTCCCAGACTGGGAAGGGGGGGTGGGGGGGAGGAAACTAGGGGGAAAGGCTGCTGCAGCCCCTGGGGAGGAAACAGTGGGTGCAGATGTGTCCCGACGGAGGGTGCGGGAGGACGGGAGGGAGGCGGTGGAAGGCAGCTTCAAGGGGCGGGGAGTGGCGAACTGCAGCAGGTGAAGAGAAAGGCCCACGCGGAGCCGGAGCCTAGAGGAACCATAATAAAAAGAAAATACCAGGCTGGGCCCAGGGGCACAGGCCTGTCATCTTAGCATTTTGGGAGGCTGAGGCAGGAGGATCACAAGATCAAGCCCAGCCTGGAC
Source organism: Ctenodactylus gundi (assembly GCA_004027205.1). Classification (NCBI taxonomy): domain Eukaryota; kingdom Metazoa; phylum Chordata; class Mammalia; order Rodentia; family Ctenodactylidae; genus Ctenodactylus; species Ctenodactylus gundi. The sequence continues at coordinate 59,259 of PVKB01003754.1, forward strand.
AACACAGTGACTTAGTGAGACGTTGTCTCGAATAAATAACGAAAAGGACTAGGGATGTAGCTCAGAGTGAAGGCCCTGGGTTCAACCTCCAGTGCCGCAAAAATAAATACGTAAACACACAAATACACACTAGTGTGGAATATTGGCCCACATATAAATCAAAGTAAAATCTGCGGAGAGTCATTGGAGACAGAGCACAGCAGTCCCAGCCTAAGAGACAAGCGCTTCCTGTGCGAGCAGGGATTTCTCTGCAGCGTCTGTCGGCTCCGGGCACTCACAGTGTGCCAGCCGGAGTCGGCCCACGGGGAAAACATCCGGAAGCTCTGTCAACAGTGAGGAGGGTGGAAAGTTTTCATTTTACCACTTCAAAAAGAGAATCTGCTCAGTCTCTTCTCTCTCTGCTCACTTGGACTCGGAAATCGCTTCGTTCCTTCCCACCTCCCACAATCCAACTGCTTCTTTGGTGGGGATGGTGGGGATGGTGGTGGGGTGGCGGGGATGATGGTGGTGCAGGCAATTGAACTCAAAGGCCTTTCGCACTGAGTTACATTCACAGCTTCTCTCTCTCTCTCTCTCTCCCTCCCTCCCTCCCTCCCTGTTTCTCCCCCTTCTCTCTTTCTCTTCCTTCTGATACAGGGACTAAGTTGCTAAGTTACTCAGAAGGGCTCAAGCTTGCCATACCCCTGCCTCAGCCTCCCAGGGGGCTGGGACATGACTGCAGGCCTGCACCGGGAGGCCTGGCTGGAACAATATTTTCCTAACATGACGCACAGCTCTGCAGGAGCCAGGCATAGCTGGCAACCTCTCACAGTAGGAAGATCTCATCTTGGGAAAGTCTGTTTCTCATGCCTGAACGAAGCCAAAAAAAAAAAAAGTCACAAGAATGGCGACTGGCAGAGTTTCACCAGCTGGAACCAACTGTGCACTCGGGAGCCTCTTCCCTCAGGCCACAGAGATGGTTGGCTGGACTAGAAATGCCCGCCATTTATCTCTTTTGCTCTGTTGCCTTCCACATGGTCAGCACACAGGGCGTCCCCAAGACCCCTGGCGGTGACCCACTCTTACAGTGTCATCATAAGCACTCGTGCCCTGATGCCGGGGAAGATGGGCTGGGCCTCCTAAGAGACCCTAGGGATTCCTTCACCTCAGGTTTTCATAACTCAGCACCTGCATCCACCTCACCTCTACCTGGAAAACTTCCTGCTGCCCTCTGAGACCCCCCATGTTCAAAGACCATGACCTGTGACACAGGCGGACCAGTGGGTGTGAATTGAGGATGCACAGACAACCCTGAGAACTTTCCACCATCAGATCCTCAACAAAAGGGCCAAAAACTTACACTGGAAAAAAGATGGCCTCTTTGCTGCTGGGCAATCTGTCCAACCACAAAAATCCATACCCACATCTTTTACCCTCTACCAAAATCAAATCAAAATGGATTGAAGTCTTAGATATGAAAATGGTTAACAATGAACCTGCTGGAAGAAAATAAGAGACCAAACTTTTGAAGCCATAGGCGCAGGCAAGGTCTTTCTCAATAAAACACCCAGTGCACATGAGAGAACACCAAGAATCAACAAACCGGATTACATCAAATTAAAAAGCTGCTGCACAGCAAAGGAAACAATCAGCAGAATGAAGAGAAAAACCAGTGGATCGGGGAAAATTGCAAGTCATTCCTTGGATAGATAGAGGACTAGCACCTGTAATACACAAAAAAAACTCAAAGAAGACTTCCCCAAATAGAGATCAAAGTCGGGCAGGTGAAAGGAACAGATACGTCTCAAAAGCAGAAGCGTGTGGAGAAATGTTCACACAGCTGGCCGTTAGAGAAAGGCAAATCAATCAACAGTGGAGTTCCGTCTTAAACCTGTAAGAATGACTATGATCGAGAGTTCATAAAAGCACAATTTCTGGTGAAATTCTGAGGGAAAAGGGACCTTCTCCATAGCTGGTGGGACTGTAAACTGGAACATCCAATCTGGAAGTCAGAATGGACATTCCTCAAAACAATCCATTTAACCCAGTTATACCTTTTCTGGGTGTCGTGATTTGGATGTGGAGTGTCCCCCAAAAGCCTCATGTTCCTATGGATACTGTGTAGGGTTGTAGGGAATCACATGGCGGGGCCTGCCTGGAAGGGACAGATGCTTGAACTTGACTTGGGAGGCGTGAGCCGGTTCTGCCCCTCTTCCCAGTCTCTCTGTTCTACCACGCTGTGAGGATCTGTCTCCCAGGAAGCTCTAGCTCAGCTGCGGCCCCACCATGTGATTCCACCACTTCCCAGCCGCCCACGCATGAATGGACTGAGACCTTCTGAAACTGTAAGCCACAATAAATCTCCCCTCCATAAGTTGTGGATGTCCAGTATTGAGTCACAGCGAGCAAAAAGTAACTAAGACACTGGTTCTCTCTCCACAAGAGCTAGCAACATCCTATTCCAGTGGAAACATGCACATCCATGTTTCCAGCTGCACCTCTCACAACAGCCCATCTTGGAAACAGCTGATACAACCATCAGCAGCTAAATGAATAAAGAAAACATGGTCCTGTTGCATAATGGAACACGGGTGAATCTGGAGACCATTTTGTTCAGCTAAATAAACCAGATGAAGAAGATTAAATACTACATAGTTTCTTATACGAGAAACCCTCCTCCCTCTCCCCGCCCCCAAAACCAGAACTGCTGCCCATGAGATATCTCACACTGCTTTGTTTCTTTGCTGTGCGTATTTCCTGAAAAATGCTGCATGTATCTGTTGACCTTCCGTGAGAGGCAAAAAGTCCTCTGAAGAGAAGGACGGGGTCCTGCTCTGCTCAGACGCCTATTGCTTTAGGGGGAGCCTGAAATATAGGAACTTCTAGTGCAGGTGTGTTTCAGCGAACGACAACATGAACTTGAGACAATAGAACACAGGAAGCGGAGAGAAAGGTGACTGACAAATGTGAAGGCCAGAGGATTCAACCAAGCAGGAGTTCACATAGTGTTACGAACCGCCCCTGTGTGGAGTATATTCTCTAGCTCTGAGTGAGCTGTGGGTTCCCCATATGCTCCACAGGAGTGCTGTAAAGTAACAACAGCAGTACCACGGATTCCTGAGTAGGAATCGCCCTTCTTGCACTGACTGTGTGTAGGCCGAGGGGTCGGTGATAACAAGCTCTCAGGGGCCTGTTTCCCCCACCGGTGTAGGGAATCCGAGGAGGAGAACATTCATCAGGGTTCTTTCCTGCTTGGAACCCTTTCAAGCCTGGGATTCTGCTGTTCTTCCACCCACCGCTTTCCCCCTCGCAGCCCGCAGGTCTCAGCTGCCCCCGCTCCGTCATTTCATTGTGTCCACACCTCCACTGGTCCTCCCCAGTCATCTCTGCTCCATCTGTTTCAGCATTTCCGACCCCCACTCCCATCCGCCAATGTCACAGAGTCGCACAGTCTGTCCCCCCCACCTCCTGCTCCGTGTCCAAGGACTTGTCTTCCCACTCACCTTCCAGAAGTTCCTCAAGCTACTGCCTTGCACAAACCTTCTCCTGAAACAGTCTCAGTATGTGGAGTGATCAAAGTGCATAGTGACTGTTTAAGTACAAATTGTGTTAGTTATTTTTTCATCGCTGTGACCCAATACCCAGCATGCACAAATTAAGGGGAGAAAAGTTTATTTTAGCTTAGTTTCAGAAGGTCACAGTCTATGCGTGGGCAGCCAGCACTAGTGGGAGCACACAGCAGAGGCGGAGGTGGAGGCAGCTCCTCACGGCATTGCACACAGGAAGCCCAGCCACATCCCCAAAGGAAGAAAGGAAGTAGCGTATATCCTTCCAGGTCTTGTCCCAGCAATCTGCCCCTCTGGGTTCAGCCTCAATGTTCTGCTCCTTCCAGATCCAAGCCCCCATCACAGCCTGGAATCTGTAATCCATCACACACCCATAATCTGCCCCTCCAGGCCAGACTGCCATCTTTTAATAGCACATAGTTCCATAGATAATCCATAACATCTCAATACATGAGACTTTGTGTGTGGGGGGCAGGGGGAATTCCAGATCCAAACCACAATACAAATAAAAAAATATTCTTACAGTAAAAGACACAGTGACACAAATCCCGTCCCCCCCCTCCCCTGGCCAAACACTGACCACACTTACACCATTGTGTTTCTTACTTTTCTGAATCAGTTCTGGAAGTCCTCATTAGTGTCTTTTCTGGCCACCTTGATGCTCTGAATCAATTCAAAATATTTACAGTAGTTTCCATCAAGCCAAACGTGGTGGTGCCTGCCTATAATACCAGCACTTGGGAGGCTGAGGCAGGAGGACTGTTGTAAATTCAAGACCAGCCCAGGCTGTATAGCAAGTTCAGAACCAGCCTGAATGGCAGAGTGAAACCTTGCCTCCAAAAAAAAAAAAAATCCATCAAATCAAAACATGACAGTGTGTTCTCATCCACCTTATCCACCAGATCTGGCACTAAGTGACTTCTCCAAAGTCAAAATGCTAAGGAAAGGTCAATGTGTTGAATCAACTCGGGACATAAAGCCCGTAATTAAAGACGCTCAGGAAAGAAGACTTACAGAACTGCCTCAAACTGGCAAGGACAATGAGATAAGTGTGTTCAAAGAGAGTATTCTGAGGGGAATTCATGACAGTGTGACCTTTACTGTAATCTTTTTTTGGGGGGGGGTGGTACTGGGGATCAAACCCAGGGGGTAATCCAATCATGAGGTCAACCCACTGGCTTCTTGTGCTGTTTCGAGGTGGAATCTGGTCAGGAGGGGCAGATCATCCACGCTTAACTAGAAGGACATGCCTCCTTCCTGAGCTCTCCCCTGCACTCTCTCCGCTCCCTGTGTTTCCATGCTGTGAACAGCTCCTCTCCAGCTAGACCCTCTCCCGTGCCTTTCTGCCATTGCTGGCTGCCTGTGAATGGACTGAGACCTCCTGAAACTGTGAGCTGAAGTAAACCTGCTCTCCCCGGAGTTGTGGGTGCTGGGTGTTGTGTCCCAAGATTGAGACAGTGACCAAGATGCACTCAGGCTCCCTTTCCATCTCCATAGTGTCTACCTGCCTCTTTCCTGTCAACGCTCTTTCATTTTTCTCTTTTAGCTACTTTACATTGAGTTTCTCACGTAAGGAAAACACAGTGGTATTTAACCTCTGTGTCTGACTTACTTCACTTGGCATGGTCTCACGGTGCATTTATTTTTCTACAAGTGACTGAAATGTATCTTGATGGCAAAATAGTAGAAATTCCCTTTGACTCAGACACACCTCTTGAGGTTATCTTTCCTACAGAGTTAAGGACGTCTTATTCCATGATGCATGTGATACCCAGGTTTACAGCAGCAGCACCCAGAGTAGCTGAGTCTTGGGAGTAGCAAACACAGCCATCAGCAGACGATGAGCACAGGTGTGGGATACACACAGCAGGATCCCATTCTGTTTCTGCATTTATTGGACCGTGGACATTTATATTTTCAGCCTTAATTTTTTCTATCCTTCCTTTTCTTCTGCAGAAAATTCCTTTTCAGTATTCAAGAAAAAGGCTGCCTCACATAGCTCTCCCGGGGTGTCTGCTGGGCTCTTGTGCTTCCTTGGACCGAATGCTGGTGACCCTGAGCTGTCACTGTCTGCTGGAAATGTCTCCCTTCCCACTAGATCCTGTGTTTCTTGAAAACACATGTGCTTCCCTGAAGCTACGTGGACACCTGGATGAGTGCATGTGAGATGCCCATAACAAAGAATGAAGGGATGAATAAATAAGCAAATGAACAAATGAACAGGAGGATTTTCTAGGTAGACCAAACACAGGAATCATTTCCTCTCTCCCTAGAGAACCCTTCCAACCACAGAGGACCACGACAGAGAGTTTCACAGATGGCAAATCTACGTAAGCAGAGATGAGCGTCTTCTCTTCCAGGTGTTCTAGGATTTCTAGTTTGTTCTTCTGTTCTAAAATATCAATGTCCCTGAGTTCGAGGCCAGCCTGGGCTACACTGTGGATTCAGGACTAACCTGGACTACAGAGTGAGAACTTGTCTCAAAAACATAAAATAAGATAAAATATCAATGTCAGTAGTAAATTATTTATGTATTTATTTATTTTGATGTTACTGGGAATCAAGTCTAGGTCTTCGCACTGAGTTACATCCCCAGCCCATGTTTTTTTGTTTCTGTTTTTGTTTTTTCATTTTTTGATTTTGAGACAAGGCATTGCTAAGTTGCCAAAGCTGGATTTGAATTTGCAGTCCTCCTCCCTCAGCCTCCCAAAGAGCTGAGATTACAAGCCAGCACCACTGAGTCTGGCTACCAAATGGTTTTTGAAAGTTCAGGTGCATTGACAATGTGATAGGCTTGCATTCTACCCAGAGGATTCACGAAGCACACATCGGGCACATCGGGGTAGCCACGGCAGCGTGGCCTCGGGGCACATGTCCGGTCCCTGCCCCCTTCCTCCGTGGCCCCAGTCCTGCTTCCCCATCACTCCCTCCGCCATGGCTGAGCCAGCAGGGGACTGGATTCACCGCGCCTGTCTCCTCCTGTAAGTTGTGGGGGAGGGGCCTTGGGCTCTGGAGACAGAACAGCTGCCCAATACACGTTGCTAGGTCTCTGGAATTCCTGGCTTCAAAATGCTTTTATTTTCCTCTAAATTATTCTTTTCTTCTATAGAACCTGCAATAGGTAATGGCCCCATTTCACTGGGGATTGGTGCAGGTGCACACTGCATCCTGACCACTCTGCCTCCTCTTCCCTTTCGCGCCCTCCCTTCTCTCCTTTTCTCCCCTCTCCCCACCCCCACAGTCCACCTGGCTAATCCTGCCATCACTCTTTTATTCATTTATCTTTTTGGTTTCTCATACTAGCAAAGCCATAGGATACTTAATCTTCTGCATCTGATTTATCTCAGAAACCATAATGGTCTCAAGATCGTCCATTTTCCTATAAATGACTGAAATTTATCTTTATGGCTGAGTAGTACTCCACTGGGAATATATTACACTTTCTCTGTCTTTTCAACTATCAGTGAACATACTGCCTGCATCCATTCGTATGGACTATTGAAAACGTAAGACACAGGAGTGAGTGATTTAAACAAGAGGGAGGAGATCTTAATAGGCAGGCCCTAGGCAAAGCTTTTTCAGCCAACTCACTAACAAAGGGTGTCCAACAATTAACAGCATCACCATCTAATAAAAGCTGTGTGTCATCTCCAAGCTTATTCAAATATTTATACATATGGTAATTTACTAACTATAAATGACGGCATCCATCCTGGATAAAGCTAAGATGCTCAGCACTGCATCCCGGAGTGGCTCCTTTCCTTTCCCTCTCCCAAGACTCCTGCCGTCGTGGTCACTTTCTCACTGCTGGGACAGAGTACCAGATACCGCGGCATAAGGGAGGGAGTGTTAATTTTACCTTACCGTGTCAGGAGGTCTCAGTCCATTCACAAGTGGCCGGCAGTGGTGGAAGCATATGGTGAAGGGCCAAGCTGCAGAGAAGCTGTCAGCGCTCACCCCGGGGCAGACAGGAAGAAGAACCAGGCCGTGCCCTAAGGACCTACTCCATCCAGGTCACATCCAGCAAGCTGCCCCTCCAGTCAGGCCCCAGTGGTAGGTCCCATGCAAGCCATGTCCAGAGATGTGCCCTTCTGACGGGGCCCACATCTCCACACACAGTAAATCAATGGCTTAGCCTCCGAGATTGAATCCCCTTCCAAAAGTTAGGTTTTTATGGGACATTCCAGCTCCTCAGTGTGATGACATCAGCTACAGCACTTGACATTGTGAATGAACAGATTGGACTGTCCAGAGGGTGTTGTCTGAAGGCCATCAGGACCTGAACGAACTGCTGTTACCTAGCCACGACGTCCTCCTCTCCCATGTGCTAAGCCGGCTACACTACTCACATGATCAAGTCTGAATTTGAATCCAGAGACAATTCCTGGCACCCAAGCACTCAGCTGCTGTGCAAAGTGGCATCACCACAAGCTGCAAACACATGACAAACAAATGCCAGTCATGTTTCCTAATGAAACATACTTTCCCCCTTTGGTGGTCTATGGGGACTTCATTTAAGCAAAGCACAGTCTCTGGTGTGCATTAACACATGGTTAAGAATAGTTTGCAATTAGCCAATCAATTCTTGTACCTAAATCGACACTCTCCAATTGCTTCAAATGGCTTGAACACGTTCTCTCGAGCATGTTAAACATCCTGTCTACAGTCTTACCCTATCCGTTCGTAAAGTTATGAAGTCATTGATTTACTTGACTGAAGGTTTCATCGCTCTTAATACTTGTAACAAACTTAAAAAGAATTATAGTCTAGCATGTTTTGTTTTTTCTTTGTAAGAACCAGAAAGGATCTCACTGATCCTTTAGTCTGACTTGTTCATATTTTAATGGGGAAGCAGAGCTGGTTACACGGGAAGTAAATGTTGTGCAAATTTCATGGCAAACTATTGAAAAGCCAGAACTAAAGTACAGATGTGCCTTGTACTTGGGGCAGCCTGGGGATAGATCCCAGGGACTTATCCTATCTCCCACTATAACTCTCTCAAGATTGATTTATTGGTTGAGCAATTTAATTTTCGAAATTCTGAGAATGGATCCCAGGAGCCTCTCCCTCTCAGCTCTACCTCCAGCCCGTGTTTTTGTTTTTGATTTTGAGTCGGGGTCTTCTTGAGTCACTAAATTGCCCTAGCTGGGCTGGAAATTGCAATCCTCATATCTCAGTTCCAGAGTGCTGGGATTACTGGCTTGTGGCCTCAGGCCTGGATTCCCTAAGGTTTTAAATTTTATCAAAGGATTCTTCACTCTAAATTTGGGATGAACCACGGCAATGCTAATTTTTTATAGGGGGGTTGAAATTACAGGAGGCTTCCTGGCAAACTCATAGGCATTGGAAGTAACTTTTCTGCTTGTATTCAATATATGAAAATCATGATTTTTTTTCCAGCTCAGTTACCATATCAACCGTCTTTCCTTGTCATTTAAAATGGGAATTTCAAAGCATTGTCTTAAATAACATTCAAAAAATGAGAAAAGTGTCAACATTTGCCAGCACGCAAATCTGAAACAACGGAGCTGCGAAAGTGAGACCCGGGGCAGGCGGATGCCAGCTCCACTCTAGGTTCCCAAATAAAGTTTATTAAATGTGTAAGCTGGGGGATGGGACTCAGTGCAGTGGCTAAGGCTCCTGCCTATCTAGCAAGCCCAAGGCCCTGGATTTGATCTCCCAACACCACACCGTGTGGTGGTAGACAGCTGTAATCCCAGCACTCAGGAGGCCAAGGTAGGAGGATTGCCAGGAGTTCAAGGCCAGCCTGGCTACATACTGAGTTCAGGACTCATCTGGACTACAGAGTGAGAACCTGTCTCCAAAGAGGGGGAAAAAAGAATAAAGATAGAGAAGAAATAGAAAAGAATCCAGATCCTATGATACAGGCCTGCAATTCTAGCACTCTGGGAGGCTGAGTATATTAGTTTTGGTTCTTTCAAAAGGCAGAATTTACAGAAATTATAACTGAAAGGATCTATTTGGAAGGCTTACAAATCCAAAGACAGAGATAGTCCAAGATGGCTGCCTGCACATGTGAGAGCTGGGGTGTCCAATGGCTGCTCAGCCGTGAAGTAGAACTCCCGCCAGGGACTGCCGGTGAGAGTCTGCTGCGGATCTCGGTTGTTCAAAGAACAATGGCAAAGACCAGAGACTGAAGATCAGCCACAGGCAGACAGGCGCAAGTCGAGACTGGAGCGGATCTGTGCTGACTATCTGCGATGTGTAGCAAGTCGGAGTCTGTAGACAATTGCACAGGCAAGAGCTTCCCCAGAGGAAGAAGCTTCCTTTTATCCCATCGGAGTTCCAGTTGGCCCTCCCACATCCAGGTGGGTGCTCTTCCCTCATTGGCAGGCCCACAAATCACTCACCCCCTAAACCAGGCTGGTTCTCAACTCCCAATCTAGGCGTGGTTCCCAAACCCTAATCCAGGCATGGTTCCTGAGTCTCTCAAGTTGACATCATCTCTCCAATGGTCACACTGAGGCAGGAGAATCTCAAGTTTGAGCCCAGCCTGGGCAGTTTAGCAGGACCTTGTCTCAAAATGAAAAGTGAACAACGGGATTGAGATGTAGTACAGTGCGAAGGCCCGGGCCCAGTCTTCAAGCACGCATGAGCCCACCACCTTGGCTGCACATGGGTAAAAATACTAAACAAAAACGTATTTAAAAATCAGTGAAATCTTATAAAAAATAAAATACGAAAGAACAATGAGTCCTGTTCTAAACACTCTAGTAACTGAATCTAAAACAGCGCACCTTCAAATCACGGCCCTGGACTCCCTCACCCTTACCTGAAATAATACTCCATGTAAAAACCAGTAACAGAAACTTTACATGTTCTAAATAACCAAAGAATCATTACTATAATTTACTACTCATTAGTGGAAAGAAAATCTCATATAAAAAGATTGAATTCAGAAAAGGCCGGATAAAGAATTCATCATTTTTGTATAAATAGTGTCAAAGGAAACTGTTATGCCTTTGAATTTTGTTGAAAGCATAAAATGTATTTTAGAAGATTTTTGCCCCTGATATGAATTATTAGAGTAACAGAGAGAAACTTGAAGCGATCTATTTCAGAATCATGCCATTTTTTCCTTCGTCCCAAATAGTTACTTTAAAACTTATTCATATTAAATATAAATGTTGCCCGGGCTGAGGAAGTAGCTTGGTGTTTGTAAAGCACTGGAGTGAGGCCTTGGGTTCTCTCCTCCACCATCACATAAAAATCACCCAGGTGTGGGGGTGCACACCTGTAATCCTCGGCACTCTGGAGGCTGAGGCAGGAAGACTGTCATGAGTTCAAGGCCAGCCTAGGCTCTGTCCTGCCCCTGGGCTGGTCACTTTATTTATTTACTTACTTATTTATTTATTTATTTATTTGGGGAGGGTCCTGGGGGTGGGTCCCAGGGCCTTGGCATAGCGCTTCAGCCCCAGCCCTTTTACATTTTTGATTTGGAGACACAGTTTCGCTTAGCTACTAAGTTGCCCAGGCTGGACTCAAACTTGTGATCCTCCTGCCTCTGCCTCTCGGAGTGCTGGGATGACAGGCCTGTGCCACTGAGCCCAGCATGAAGGACTCTTTACCTTTCTGTCTCTTGTTTTGCAACTTCCAAGTCTAGCTCAAAATCCCTCAGGCTGTAGGCATCTCCTAAGTGTTGGTTAAATGAATCAGTAAATGAGTGGACGCTGGGATTCGCCACGTTATTAACGCCCCGGGCTCCAGTTCCTGACCAGGGTAGGCAGGATCCACTGAGACCGAAGCCCCGGATGACCAGGCGCCCTGTGGTGTGTGACAGACTGGCGTGTGGAGGGCTCCCTGTCCGGGAGGCTATTCCAAAACAAAAGAAAGAGCTTAGATTTTTTTTTCTAAGTCTCTTATTCTTTGAACTTTGAACAATTAAATTACCGGCTACTCTCCTTTTCAGATTATTTTTTTCAGTACCGGGAATTGAACCCAGGGCCTTCCCTCTTGAGCTACATCCTCAGTCCATTTTTATTCTTTATTTGAGGCAGAGTCTTTCTAAGTCACTAAATTGGATCTAGACTTGCGATTCTCCTGCCTCAGCCTCCCAAAGTGCTGGGATTGATTTTGAATCCATGCAGTGAAGAGGGTCATCTCCTGCAGTATTTAAAACATCTTCTCTTAGACATCTCAGTAAATCGCTATCGAATGCAAATGAGAACTGCAAAGACCAGTGACAAGTCACCCAGTGTATAAATGAACGTCTGTGACTTGATTGTTTCTCCGCCTGGCAAATAATTTGGGTTTGAATACACCTGATTCTGCTTCCAGTTCAACGTGGTCTTCCCATCCTGTAGTGAAGAAAAGAATAGTCAATGGAAAATAACACCTCAGCTGGCCCCAGTGCACAGCTGGATTGCAGACACAGCAGATTGTAACAAAAAAAAAAAAAAAAGAATCCATCCGCCAGCAGAGGCCCAGCTGCACCCCCTCGGACTGCCGCCTCTGCAGGTGCTCGCCCCGGCTTTCCAGACCCGTCCTCCTCTGATCTGATGGCCCGGATCCCAAGGAGCTGCCCTTCCTGCCTCTGAATTCATTCACTCAAGGACCGGCTGGAGCAGTCGTTAAGTACCCACAGCATCCGCTTCCCTGGAGACTGTTACAGATCTACGTGGCGGTGCCTACGGTCCCTTTAAATCATACAGCGGAAGTGCTGAGTGGGAACCAGGTCAGGAGAAAACTCAAGTCTGTCCTAAGCTCACATATTAAAAAATAGGAAAAATAAAAGCCAAGCCTGGTGGCGCCGGCCTGTGGTCCCAGCACTAGCAGGAGGATCACGAATGTGAGTCCAGCCTGGATAGCTTAGCGACGCAGCAAGACCTTGTGTCAAAGTCGGAACTCAGCAAAATGGGGCTGGGGATGGGGCCGGGGTGACGGGCCTGGGCTGGCCCCATTGCAAAAAAAGACTTTGTAGTTAGTGGCCAAGGTTCTCTTACTTTTTTAGACATTTAACTACTTGGGCCCTTTACCTTCTAGATAAAAAATAATAATAACTCTGAACAGTCACGCAAACTCTTCAGTTTTGGTAGGGATCACGCTGAACCTGTAGAAATATTTAGGAAGGGCTGTCTGCATTGTTATCCATACACAGAGTCTTCTTATCTGTGGGTGTGAAATGCACCTCCAGTTCCTTCACTTTTCATTCATTTTTCCCAAAATTTCTATGTAGAGGCTGTGTACATCTTAGATTTGTTTCTAGAAATATATTTCCTAGTTGCTAGTAGCAACTTTTTGTGCATGTGTTACTGGGGAATGAGCCCAGGGCCTTCTCTGAGCCAGAGCTCCAGCCCATTTTTAATGTTTATGTGAGACAGGGTCTTGCTAAGCCCCTAAATTGTGCTGTCTGGGCTTAGACTTGCGATCTTCCTCCCTCAGCCCCCCAGAGTGCTAGGATGCCAGACCTAAGCCACAAGGGCAACTTTTCAAAGTTTACTTTAATATGCATTTTATTACTGCATATGAAAAACTAATTGCCTTTTATTCTGTTCCTATTACATCTGGCAACCTTGCTAAATTCATTTTTAAATTTTAATAGCTTCTCTATATCCTTAGATGTGTTATGTACAAAGACATAACCATAGAAAATAGTGACAGTTTTATTTCCTCATTTCTATTCTTAAAAAATTATTTCTGCCTCTGGCTGTCCTGCCCTGGCTAGATCACTCTGAGTTAAGGAAGTGATAAAAGTGTGTATTCTTTTCTGGTCCCCAAATTCCAATGGAAAATCTCTGTCATGGATCTATGTGCAAAATTTCAAACAAAATGCAAATTGTGTAATATAACAGGAAACACTAATCCATCAGGCCCAAATTGGATATTTCAGAAGTGTAAGCTTGGGAGTGGGACTGGATATACGTTTTGTTTTGTTTTGTTTTAATATTTTGGCTCGATTTTTCTATCCAGGTTTTTGTTGGACTCACAAAACTCCATCAAAAGGTGTCGTTTCCCTTTCTCCTGTCCGGAAGATTTTCTATACCGTTTTCTCCTTCCTCTCACAATTTTTTGGAGAGATCATAAGCACTTGAAGTTCTCTCGGTTGGAAATATGTTTTCTTATAAATACACAACCAGGAGTCAGGGAGCTTTTTGCTCTTGCCCAGGGGCCATCTGGATACTTATGACATCATTCATGGGCCATACAAAATTATCAACTTAAAAAATTGACCTGCTGTATCTTGTGACACGTTAGTTTATTGAGTGATTGACTGACTGGTGATACTGGGGGTCGAGCCCTGAGCTACAACTCCAGCCCATTTTTATTTCTGATTTTGAGATAAGATCTTGCAAAATTGCCCAGGCTGGGCTAAAACTCACAATCTTCCTGCCTCAGCCTCCCAGAGTGCTGGGATGACAGGCTTGTGCTACCAGCCCCAACTTCCCTTCACTCCTGAAGAGTATGTTTTGCTGGTTGCAGAAGGACACACAGACATATGGGCATCTGAAACATTAATTTCTTTTCCTGCGGTCAACCCAGGAGCAGCTGGCCCATGCTGACTGGTCACTTATTTGCCTGCTTGAGTTTCATTGGATGTTTTAAATCTCTGATCTTAGGGCTTTGAAGCACTTTGAGAAATTCCCCCCTCCCCCGCTTCTTGCTCTGAGCTTCCTTCTCCTGCCCCGTCAAGCCGTTCTCCGTTGAGGGCCTGGCAGCTGGGTTTCCCGCATCCCGCTCTCTTCCCAGTGCCCTCTGCCCTGCCTCCTCCGCCGCTGCTCTCGGTGCACTGTTTCCACTCTCCGTGGTTTGCTCCGGGCTCTTTCCACTCCACTGATGGTCTCTGTGCTTCCCTTGCCATTATTCTAATTAAATTTTTGATTTTAGACTTTTGCAAGTTCTAGCATTCAAATTTAGTTCCCTTTCAAATTTGCTGGCTTCCTTTAAAAACTAATGTCCAGCTTTTTTTGTTTTGTTTGTTTTTTTAGAAAACTTGTCTCCTGTCCATTCAGTGCCCGTGGACCACCCCTATGTGGGAAGTCCTCCCAGGTTTGTGTCTGCTGCCTTCCAGTTGTGATGGGTTTTTCATTCCCTTTGTCAGCGGAGCTGCTGTGTTATCTTCAGTCATGTGCTGGCCATTAGTAAAAAGGTGTTCATGGAAATATTTTGAGTCATCAGATGATAGTCTCTACCTTTAGAGATTTTCCGTTTATTCAGACTCCTAGTGGCACCTGCAATCCTTGACCATCTCAGGACAGTTTCTCTACCATATAAAGCCTACCCAGTGATCATCAACCTTTTTGGTACCAGGGTCCGGTTCGGCTGATCTGCCAGGAGGCGGAGCTCAGGTGGCGATGTGAGCGATGTGGAGCAGCCGGAAGGACAGATGAAGCTTCGCTCCTGCACCTGCTTCTCACCTCCAGCCATGTGGCCCAGCTCCTAAAGGCCCTAGCCAAGGGCTGGAAACCCTGATGGAGACAGCAGGAAGAGAGATGGCACTAAAGACAGAAGAGAAGAAAGAGGAAGAGAAGGAGATGGAGGAGGAGGAGAGGAGGAACGAGGGGAAGGCAGCAAAGGAAAGACTGCATATAATGACGACCAAAAAATGTCCATCCTCTCGACGCCTCAGAGAACGTGAAGGTGGGATGCATGAAACGTAGCGGCGTGGGTCTGGAGGCTTAAGAAAGAGTGCTGAAATTTTTAAAATGGAAAACTCATCCGGAAAATATCAAGACGCTTGACCTTCGTGGGAAGAAAAGAGCCAGGCCTCAGGCCAGCGTCAGCGGCTTCATACCCCTTCAGACTGCGCTTATGGGGGTGTTCCTTCCCTGGCCCCACACAGTCTCAGTACTAGTGATTAGAAGCCTACAGGCCAGAACTTTGAGAATCCATATACATCACTGAACCGCGCACATTTACAGGTTCATGATTAACCTAACCGAAACAACAGGATTCATTCAGTATTCACTGAGTCCCTACAAAATATGCATGTGTTTTACTTTGCAGTCTTTTAGTTATCTCATTGATTGATGTTTGTGAGAAAAGTCGAGGACGGTCTCTGAGGCTTCATAAGAGCCATAAGAATGTACAGGTGTTTCAGTGCAGGCTGGTGTGTCTGTAGCCTTGACGTGAGCAAAGAAAGAGAAAGCCTTCTCGGGGACTTCATACAGTAGGAGAGATAGACTTGCTCCGAAAAACAAAACCAAAAGTGAAACAGCTTCCTGTCTAGTTCTCCAAGGCCACAGGCATCAGATGGAATTATCACGTGTAAAGCATTGCACTAAGCAGTCAAGCCTTCCTTTGAGAGATTTAGGGTGATACCACCCTCTCAACAATTAAAAAGATTTCTATTATGGGGCAACTTACACTTTACTACGGGGCTTAACTTTTTATGTGGTGTATTAGTTTGGGTTCTTTCAAAAGACAGAATTTACACATTTTATCACAAAAGGATCTATTAGGAAGGCTCACAAATCCAAGGATAGAGATGGTCCAAGATGGCTGCTCTGCCGTGAAGTCAATCTCCGGTCCGGGACTGCAGGACAGCCGGTGAGGTGAGAGTCTGCTGCAGATCTCAGGTAAAGACCGAAGCCTGAAGATCAGCGACTGAAGAGCAGCAAGGGGCAGACAGGCCCAAGTCGAGACTGGAGTGAATCTGTGCTGACAATCTGCGATGTGTAGCAAGTCAGCGTCCATAGACAATTGGGAAGGCGCGAGCTTTCCCAGAGAAAGAAGCTTTGACAGTCTTTCTCCCTTTTATACCCTTGGAGTTCCAGTTGGCCCTCCCACATCTGGGTGGGTGTTCTTCTCTCATTGGCCAGCCCACAGATGACTCACACTCTAATCCAGACCAGTTCTTGATCCCCAATCTAGAGTGGTTGACAAATCCTAATCCTAACAGAGGTGTGGCTCCTAATTCCCTCAAATTGATATAATCCCTTCAACGGACACACATGGCATTCTCTAAAAGCCTGGCATCAAATTGCAAGACAGGCAATGGGAACTATCCTGGGGCATGACCCTGTCTCTGGTGGGAAAGGACAGGAAGTGAGTTTGGCTTGGCAAACACAGTGGCAAGTGGCACTTTCAAAATTCCTTGCTGTCTGTCACCAGAAGACCAGGACCTTACAGCTGACTGGAAAGGACACGTCCAATCCCCCAGGAATGAGCTGCTTTCACAGGTAACGGTGAGGGCCAGAATCTGGAGCCCAGGTTCAGTGGAACAAGAATGGCAAAAATACAGGAGCCGGGAGCAGTGGACCAAGGATGGACCATGGCTGGCGGTCTGGCTTGCAGTGGGCCCTGGCACGCTAGGGTGTGAGCCGAGTTTATCCAGAGAAGCTGCGAAAGCTGGGCCCAGGGTCACAGGCCTGTCAGCCCAGCGTTCTGAGAGGCTGAGGCAGGGGGGTCACAAAGTCAAGCCCAGCCCGGGAAATGAGAGATGTGCGGACTTGTCTTAACATCAAAACGAAAAACTGAGCTGGGCATGTGACTCTGTATCAGTTCAATCCCCAGTACCAAAACCAAAAATTAAAAATAAAGAAGCTGTCACAAAATAGTTAGCCTGGTTTCTGATGAGGATGATTTCTGAAGTCAGACAGCCTGGATTCCAATCCTGCTTCATCCTCTGTGGTCCTGTAAGGAGACAAAAAGTAAGTTGAAAAAGAAAACTTACAGCCAACATGTGAACTTTCTAAGTTTTAGGTCTGTCAAATTAAAAATAATCACTACATTTTGAATTTGCTTTCATGGTTAAATGAGATAGTCCATGAGAAATTGCTCGGCACTGGGTTGCATATGGAAAAGGCCGCTGATAAATGCTAATTGCCTGTTATCACTCATATTAATTAAGGTAAAATTAGATGCTATAGGACATGAGCCCTGAATCTTAAGTGGATTAAGACAGTAAAAATTCTTAGCTTGTTCACATCACAGTACAGTGTGGGCATGGGTAATTATTCAGACTCCCACAAACTAGCTCAGGGGCCTAGGCTTCTATTTTGGGGTACTATCAGAGGCCCCCTCCCATCATCCAATGAGGGTGTCAGGTTTAGATCTAAACTGTCCCCCAAAGTCTTCTGTGTTTGGAAGGTGACTGGATGGTGGGATAGTTGTGCTCACCAGTGGATTCAACCGTGGGATCGTGGGAAACTGTGCTCACCAGTGGATTCACCCATTGGATCATGGGGAACTGTGCTCATCAGTGGATTCATCTGTGAGTGGTTTCCTGTGCTGTTAGTAGGTGGGGTCTGGCCAGAGGTGGGTCACTGGGGGTGTGACCTGAAAGTGTATGTTCTTGCCTTCTAGCTCCTTCCTTTTCTCTCTGATTCTTGCCTGCCGTGGAGCAAGCAGCTGTCCACCATGCCATTCCTCCATTGCTCTAAATTTACATAGCTGAACTGAGACCTCCAAAACTATGAGCTAAAATACACCTCGCCTTTACCTTGTGAGTGTCAGGTATTGTGTCCAGTAATGAAAAAGGGACTAAGACAGAGAGTGAATGGGAACTTATGGATAAAGCAGGCCCATTTTTATTATTTACTTATTTATGGTGGCACTAGGGATTGAACCCAGGGCCTTGGCACTGAGTTGCATCCCCAACCATTTTATTTATTTCTATTTCAATTGCTACTTTGCCAGGGCTGGGCTCGAACTCAAAATCTTCCTGCCTCAGCCTCCTAGACTGCTGGGATGACAGGACTGTGCCACCACATTTTGCATATTTTGACCCAGAAGTGACACATCAGTGGGATGTTAAAGGAATTCTGGAAAAGGGAGACTCTACTCTTTCATAAAGATTGTGGGAACCCTTCCCATCATCCTCAAGGCAGACAGTATTTGTTCCTTCCCCACGAATGCAGCCGTTTTACCCTGGGGAGGAGCCAGGGACAACTCTACCATTTCCAAGGTGATTGAATTTGCTCCAGAAGGGGTCACACTCTGCAGCCTTCCCAGGCCACTGGCTACATAACCACAGAGGTAGCCCGAGGTCCTCTGGCTTTTATGCCTGTGCACTGTATTCAGGACTCATCCCAGGACCTTCACACTGAGCTATAGTCCCAGCCCAGTCTTAGTTTTAATTGTGAGACAGGGTCTCACCAACTTGACCAGGCTGAGCTCAAACTTGCAATCCTCCTGACTCAGCCTCCCCGAGGGCTGGGATGACAGGCACACATGGACCATCACACACCCTGCTTTGTATGGTACAGTTCCATAGTTCTCTAGCATTCTTCCTATTTAGTTTTTAGAAGTGGGAGTCAAATCCCAGGGAAGCAGAGCGACAGATGCTCTCTGCTCTGAAGTGGGAAGGACGTAAGTGGGACTCAGGTTTCCAGATGCCCTATTCAAATATTCCTCTCACTCCTCCACTTAGTCATGTACTGATTAAAATATAATGGCCAAATGAGGTTATGTGGCTGGAAATTGATCACAGAGGGTACAGGATCTTCCCTCGAGACATTAGGATCATTCTGAGAATACCCGCTGAGCAGGCTAATGACAATCAACAGCCCTTCTCAATAGCCACTTGAACCACAAAACCATGAATTAGCTGAGATGGGCCTCAGTTTAGCATTTCCGTGATAGCCACACAATTTAGCTACAGCCTTGGAAAATTGGGTGGTAAGAGATTACTAACAAGTCACAAGCTAGGAGCTGAGAGTTAGAGCCCTTACCATGCACATGCAAGGCCCTGAGTTTGATTCCCCAGCAGCACATAAAAGTCAGCCACGCATGGTGGCATGTGCCTGTAATCCCAGTCCTTGGGAGGCTGAGACAGGAGGAGTTTGAAGCCAGCTTCAGCTCCATAATGAGTTTAGGACCAATTTGGACTATGGAGTAAAACTCAGTCTCAAAAAAAGTCACACATCTAATCATAAACCCTGAGTCATAACAGCTGTGTATTGATACACTTGACTGTTTCAGTCAGAGAAGTACCAGGGGATTTTAGGCCAACAGCATCTTGAGTGATGTCTAAGGCATTACAAAGAAGTGTGAAGCAAACGAAATAGGTGATAAGAAGTCAAATGCCTTCTGCAGCCCAGTTCAGCTTTATTGTTCTGATTCTGAGACAAGATCGTGCTAAATTGCCCAGGCTGGGATCCTCCTGCCTCAGCCTCCCATAGCGTTGGGTCTGCTTCTCCAGGCCCAAGTAAATCGATACGTCATTAATCAGACTTATAGGTTCATCTAGGGCTAGCTCAATAAGTAAGTCTTCTTGGCCTCCATCCAAGAGCCAATAAAATTGGTGTTAGCCATGGTAGTTTTCTGGCTAGAAAGTAATCTGAAACACTTTTCAAAACTTGGTCTCACCCTCACAGTGCTGGAGAGTTGGGGAGTTGCAGACTAGTAGATGAACTGTACAATCTTTGCAAGCAAACAGACAAGTGCAAGGAAGTACCAAGAAAGCCCTTGCCTGGGGGAGGAACTAAGCAACCAACCTAGAAGGAGAAATATGTGATTGTTCTCTTATAACACTCCTCCAAGGACAAACATGTTCATCTGTCAAGGTTTTTATTTTGAATCTACCATGGACTAACACCTCTGAAACAACCATGACCCAAATAAATCTTTCCTCCCTTTTGCTGTTTTTCTCAGGTGTTTCATCACAGTGACTAACACAGAACTTGACTTTCTGTTTGTGTTCACTGTTGCTTTGCACCAGGTTTTGTTTTCAGAGCACGTCTTTGTCACTTCCTCATTGCTGGGAACCAACTCCCAACACTCACAACTTAAGGGAGGAGTGTTTTATTTTTAGCTCACAGTTTTGGGAGGTCTCATCTCATTCCTAGACAGCCATCAATGGTGGAAGGGCATGGCAGAGGTCTAGCTGCAGAGAAGCTATTCATCCATGGCACACAGGAAGCAGGGTAGAAAGGAAGGGTAGGGTTAGGTATGCCCATCCAGGCCATGTCCCAAGGATACATCCCTTCCGGGTCACTCCCCCGTGACCCATCCCTCCAAAAGGTCCCACCTCCTAACAACACAGTAAACCTCCAGTGGATGAACCCAGCTGATGCAATGAACTCCTATGATCCAGTTGCCTTCCAGATACATGAGGCTGGGGGAGTTCATTCCAGATCTAAACCAGAACAGACCCATTTTGGGTGTGCAACAAGGTTAAGTGGAAAGTGTAGAGTCCCCATAGCCCCAGCTTCCCTATATACACACAGTCCCTCCACTCTCAAACATTCTCTAGTATAGTAAGAAATTTGTTCACATTAGAGTTCACTCTTCAAGTTGTGTGTTTGGTGAGTGTATGCACACCCACCATCAGAGTGTAATACAAAATTGCTTGTTTCATTATCCTGAAAATCCCCTGTGGTCTTACTCACCCTCTCCTCTCCATGAGTGCTTAGCAACCATGAACCCTTTCACTATATCCATAGGTTTGACCTTTCCAAGATGTCCTATGCATGAAATTATACTGTCGGCAAATTTTCCAGATAGAGACTTCTTCACCTTGGTCCCATGGGAATTTTCTTCTATATCTTTCATTTCTTGTCAGCAAGAAACAATATTGCATTTTCTAAATGTATTGGAGTTTATCAATTCCCCCACTGCAGGACAGTTTGGCTGCTTCAAGGGTTGGCAGTTATCTTAGTTACTTTCTCATCTCTGGGACAGAATCCCTGACAGTCACAACTTAAAGCAGGAAAGATTTATTTTAGCTCACAGTTTCAGAAGTTCTCAGTTCATTCATGGGCAGCTGACAATGACAGAAGGATCTGGCAGAAAGCAGTTGCCCACAGCAGCAGGAGAAGAAGGATTAGGGCTTGGGGAGAAGCCAGTGCAGGAGTGTATCCTCCCAGGACACAATCCCAGTGATCCGCCACACCCTCAGTGATCCACCATGTCCTCGGTGACCCGCCCCTTCCCACCAAGCTCCACATCTTAACAGCTCATGAAATGCATGGATAATGTACAATATCCAAATACAGGAGGCTTTGGGGAACATTTCAGATCCCAGTCATAACAGCCATTATGCACAAAACTGTTCAGGACACCCCTGTACAGGTTCTGCCGTGGATGTCCAGCGTCGCTGTGGGCCTGCTGGCCCTCCACTCCTGTGTATCCTTCTCTCTGATTTTGCTGCCATGTGGAAACACCACATAGTAAACACCTTCTCAGCCACACTGCAGACAAATGGATAAACCAGTTCTCAGCAGAAAGAACTTGCACAGAAAGCTCTAGTATCTGATCTGCCCTTGCCCATAGCGACACTAGCAATATGTTTTCATTTTGACTCACCTTTTTGTACCTGTCCATTAAGACACAAAGACAAGCAAAAGATAGAGATTAGCAATCCATTTACCAAGGTTCTTCATTAAAGCTGTACGGAAGGTGGGCCTAGTTGTGCAAGCCTGTAATCCCAGAACTCTGTAAGGCTGAGGCAGAGGAAAGCAAGTCGTAGCCCAGCGTGAGCAACTTAGCAACTTAGTGAGACCTTGTCTCAAAATCAAAAATAAAAAACGGGCTGGGGAGGTGGCTCAGTGTAAAGGTTCTGGGTTGATCTTCAGCACCACAGAAATAAATAATAAATAAATAAATAAGCAAGAAAAACCCATAAAGAAATCAAAAGGGCCAGGGATGCAGCTCAGCGTCGAGGCTCTGGGTTCATCCTCCAGAACTGGAATTAAAAAAAAGACTCTATAGAAGAGACTTCATTTCTCAGATTTCATAGGTTAATAGTATAATCCATAGACTCAAAAGAAACTCAAATAAAACCGCAAATCACGTATGCCTACAGCGTGCCCAGAGGATAACCAAAGCAATACCAACTTCAGTATTTATTGGAAGAATAAAATAAAGATCCAACACCCACAGAGACAGTTCCAGGGCTCATCCTAGGAGAAAGAACAGAAAAGCAAGGGTAAGAGCTGGGGCACAGCTCAGCAGCCACAGCACATGCCTAACAAGGCCAAGGCCCTGGGTTTGACTCTCCAGCACCATATGAACCAGATGGGGTGGCATTGTCTGTAATCCAGCACTCAGGAGGCTGAGGCAGGAGGATTGCTGTGAGCTTGAAGCCAGCCTGGGCTACGTAGTGTTAGAAACGGCTCGCAGAAAATTTCCTGTTCAAACAAAGGATGGACATGGGAGGCATGGATGACAGAGTATGAGGCTTTAATTTTCTTTTTTCAAAAAGGGTGGCCTTCCCACATGCAAGTGGGGAGAGGCACACCGAAAACGTGGTCGGTACCAACTTAAATCCCTAGCTCGCAGGTTCCTCCCCCTGCCTTTTTTTTATTGGCAGGATTCACAATCTTCCCGAGAAGATCTAAGGCATTGGCTCAGGGCCAAGTTCATCACAGTGTCATATCCTTGATCCCTCCTCCCCACTTCCTGCTTTTGTCTGGTCACCTGATTGGGTATGGCTTGAAAATGTAAAGATCCGCCATCTTGAACAATGTGCCACTGCTACCACTAGGTGACGCTCACAATAGTGAGTTCACGACCAGCCTGGACAGTAGAGCAAGACTCTGTCTCAAAAGAAGAAAGAGTGAAAGAAAAAGAGAAGAGAGGAGAAAAGGAAGTAAGAGGAGAGTGCACCACCCACCTGTGAGGGCTGGGAACACCTACACCAGCTGCAGAGACGGGCACCACGTGAAACGGGAACCCACCAGGGAGGCTCTCAGAAGGGTAGACCGGTTATTGGGAAAGCTAAAGGAAGCAACTGGAAAGTCCTCAGAGGCCAAGATGGCCATCACCTGAACGCAGTGGCCTTGGCACCAACGTAGAAGAGGCTCCACACACAGCCTGGCAGAGTTCTGGGATTACAGGCTTGCACAACCAGGCCCACCTTCCGTACAGCTTTAATCAAGAACCTTGGTAAATGGATTGCTAATCTCTATCTTTTGCTTGTCTTTGTGTCTTAATGGACAGGTACAAAAAGGTGAGTCAAAATGAAAATACACTGCTAGTGTCGCTATGGGCAAGGGCAGATCAGATACTGGAGCTTTCTGTGCAAGTTCTTTCTGCTGAGAACTGGTTTATCCATTTGTCTGCAGTGTGGCTGAGAAGGTGTTTACTATGTGGTGTTTCCACATGGCAGCAAAATCAGAGAGAAGGATACACAGGAGTGGAGGGCCAGCAGGCCCACAGCGACGCTGGACACGCACGGCAGAACCTGCACAGGGGTGTCCTGAACAGTTTTGTGCATCCCTCGAAACTTTAGGGGAAAGAAAGTTACTACAGAGTTACAAGACACTACCGAACCACACCCAGGCCCCCAAATTTCCATTGACTTTTTTTTAAAAGACAAAGGAAGAAAACTTTCAATAAAGGTATTTCATACATGCTCCAAATCTCCCACTCTTTGTCTCACACATATTGATTATTGTTATTCTGGAAAACTAAGACCCTCTAGATATAACAAGGAAATTCAGAAAAACCTATGTGATATCACTGCAAAAATTAAGAGTAGCTGGCCTGCTAGTACATCCCAGCACTCCCGTCATCCCAGCAGTCTGGGAAGCTGAGACAGGAGGGGCACAAGCTTGGGCCTGGAATGGGCAACTCAGCAACCTAGCGAGACCCTGCCTCAAATACACAATTCAAGGGGTGGGGCTGTTGTTCAGAGTGAAGGGGCATTACCACAAAAAAAAAAAGAAAATTAAGACTAAGCACCAAAAATGTTCACCTCATGCAATTCTCTGTCAGCACCACCCAAAATGGGGAAAGCCTGCCACTCCCATCAGCCTGAAGTGAACCAAGCAGTGATGGAGAACGGAGAATCGGATCACAAGTGCGCAACTCCACACTCCCATGTGCGGGAACTCAAAGGAACGCTGGGGTCACCAGCAAGAGCATACCTGTAAGAAAGACTGAGTTATCACTCGCACGGAGTGTAACGCTTTGCTGAAATGTCTACATTAAAGATGCTGGAAAAAAGTGATGCAAAAAAAGAAAACGACAATGAAAAAGTTTTCAAGCCCATCTGGGCCAACTTAGCAACTTAGTGAGCGTGACAGATGAGGGATCATGTCAACTTGGCGAGATTAGGGCACACCTAGGGCAGAGCTGCAGGTGTGTGTGCTGATCGCGGGTGGGGGATGAGAGAGAGCACCCACCCTGGGTGTGGGTGGCCCAACTGGCGGCTTGGACTAAAGAAAAAGTAAGAAAGGAAGGAAGGGAGGGAGGAAGGCAGGGAGGGAGGCAGGCAATGATTTCATGAACTATTGCACACCTTCCATAATCCTAAAGGTTTTCTGAGACTCTATTTTTTTTTTCTCATCCCCAAACTTAGGTCTAGGGATCAGGGATCGGCAGAGAATCTTAGTTGCGATTAATGAAAGTAATCTAAAACCCAAGTTTTATTCCATACTCATCAAGAATTCTGTGTGCAGAACTGGCCCACACTACAGGTTCCACCTGAGCTACTTCCCCATTGCTGAGACTCAGGACCCAACAGCCACAACCTAAGGGAGAACAGGCTCATGTTAGCTCACATTTCAGTGTTTTCTGCCCATCTTGTTGGCTGGCAGTAGCATCATGGCGGAAGGGTCTGAGGAAGAACAGTGGCTCACAGCCCCAGAAGAGGCAGGAGAGAGGTAGCCAGAAAGAGGCTGGGGCAAAAATATACCCTTCCAGGCCGCACCATCTGCAGCCCACCCTTCCCTCAGTGACCCATCCTCCAGACCACACTCCACCCTCCAATAGCCCAGGAGACCACTGGATTGAATCACTCATGTAATCAGCCTCTACAATCCAAACAGCTTTCGGACAGAGGGAGCTCTCAGGTGACTCACCACATACAAACTGACAGATGCAAGATCCCTTTTTTTTTTTTTTTCTCTTTTCTAGACTAAAATAGACAGGGAGCAGCATCCTGGGAGCCATCTCCCCAGACTTTCACCTTGCTGTACACCCTCAAAGCCTTACCACTCTAACTACGAGCTGAACGATTTAGTATTCTGTTCCACACACACACACACATACATACACACCTGAGACAGGCATTCCTCCTTTCCCAGCATTCCCTACTTGATGATAGCTACCTGGAAAGGAGCGAAGAGTGGAGCAGTGGTACAATCTGATTTCAAAATGTCCCCCAAATGTCTCATGTGTTTGGAAGTTGGTTTGATGATCATGAAGGTGCTGCACTCATCAGTGAATTAATCCACGGGTGCTTTCATATCCTCTTAAGAGGTGGGGCTGAGCCGGCAAGAGCTCCACCTTCTAGATTTGCACGGATGTCTTCCTGCCCCAGGCACGTTTCCTGTGTAGCTGCCTCATGACCCTGAGATCCCCTCTCTGCTGACACCCTATCCCTAGGCTGCAATCGGAAATCTCCCCAGAATCAGGCACAAGGCATAAATTAAATTTTAAATCACTGATAGCTTATTGTCTTTGTTAGTTTATTGTCATTTGGTTCTGTAACCTACTACTACTTGTTCTGCTTTGTAACTCCCCCACCACTCATTACCCCTTCCCTTTTGTTCTTGTAATCCTTCCTGCCTTTATAACCCCACCAAATCCCCACTTTGGCACTAAGAGTTCTCTGGGGCATGAGCCCATTGTCAATCACTGGTTAATAAATTCTCAACAAATGGCACATCTCCTGTGTGATATCTCAGTATAACAGGGCTTGGTCAAAAGTGATGGATCATTGAAGAAGGAGATATTCTTTTCCTCAGCTCCTTTCTACTCTCTCTGCTTCCTGTCGCCATGCTGTGAGCAGCTCTCTTCCTGCCTAGGCCCTCTTCCATGCCCTGTTCATTACTTGCCAGCCATGAACATATTGGGACCTCTGAAACAGCGAACCAAAGTAAACCTCACTCCTGTAGGGTGTGGGGGTGTGACATTGTGTCCTAGAGACGAGAAAATGACTAAGAAAGGTAGTCTCCAGGCATCATCAGGGCAGCAAAAGAATCCAAAATGAGTTCTTGTGCATGAGAGAGAACTTTAATTACTCTACCTGTCAAATTATTCATGTGATCTGGCGTTATGACCAAAAGACCCCTCCCCAGGGACTGAGTTCAATCTTTAACTCTCTCTCCAAGGCTGTGGCAGAGAACCGCTCCTCTCCCACAGGAAGAATATGCCATTAACAGCGGGCACACTTACAGAATGAGTCAACCCATTTTTGTTAACAGGATTGCCAAGACCAGCAGCCTCCTCTAGCTGTGTCTCCAGAGAGCCGCAGCTGCGTGTCTCTTCGGCTTCCCACCCATGTGGTTCTGCTATCTTATTGTCCATGTGAATCACAGTGCAGAGCCCAATGATCATATTTGTCTACATAAAACCTAAAGTTAGGTTTCCTAAGGGGTCACAGTGGAAGCCAGCAGAGCAGCCATGACGCGCGCCGCTGGCACAGTACATCCACCGATGCAAGGGCCTAATTGCTCATCTGCATATTAAAGACGCTATTGAAAGGCATGGTAATTTCTGTGCTTTATTTGGGATACAGAGGATTGAAAGGTGTACACATGTTTTCTCCTGATAAGTGTTTTCTGTTGTTATTTTCCCTAAAAATCCTCTCCATTCTATGTCTAACTCATACAGGAAGAGCAGGATGGCGGTATTTAATTGTACGCCTTGCCAGGTTAGTGCTAATGTTGCAACCTGTATTTTGTTTACTTAACCTGAATAGTGTGTTTCAAATATTTAAATGTTATATGTTTGTAATCTCTCTTGCCTCTTTTGAATATGTATAATGTACAAACATTCATCAGTACAAATAAAAGGACTATGGATATAGCTCAAGGGGAAGACCCTAGGTTCAACCTCAACACCACACACAAAAACACACATGCACAGTAATATAGATATTTAGGTCAAAGAAGCGCTCTCTCTCTCTCTCTCTCTCTCTCTTTTTCTGTCTTTCTTCAGTACTAGGGATCAAGTCCAGGGTCCTCACATTGAACTACCTATGCACAGCAGTCTTTTATTTTATTATTTTTATTTTGAGGCAGGGTCTTGCTAAGTCCCTAAATTGCCCGGGTAGTTTCCACTGTGTGACTCGCCTGCATCAGCCTTGCAGAGCACTGGGATCATGGACCTATGTCACCAGGTAGACCATAGGTCAGTGGAGCTCTGACCTTGGAAAATTAAAGCAGTTCTCATACAAACGACAATGTGATTCCTGGAGTAAGGGCAGCATTCATGAGTGAAATATTATGGCAAAGAGTCACTAAGATTTGGGGGTAGAAAGAAGAATTCCAAGACCAGCAGCATATACCGCAGAAGAAGAGTTGACTGACCT
Source organism: Ctenodactylus gundi (assembly GCA_004027205.1). Lineage (NCBI taxonomy): Eukaryota > Metazoa > Chordata > Mammalia > Rodentia > Ctenodactylidae > Ctenodactylus > Ctenodactylus gundi. The sequence goes on from PVKB01003754.1 coordinate 86,967, forward strand.
CTCAGGAGAGCTCTGCACGCCTCCCAAAAAGCCAAAGAGAGGGCACTGCTGTCCACTCAGAGCCCAGAGGCGTCCGAGTCACACCCACCTACAGGGAGGGAGGAAAGGCTTATGTTAGCCCACAGGTCAGGGGGCTCATTCTCTGATGGTTGGAGGGAGCGGCAGAGGGCATGGTGGGGGACAGCTGTTCCTCTTACTGTGACCAGGAAGCATACTGAGGGCAGGTCGGAAGCCCAGGGCAAGATTAAGTCCCGTAATAATTCACCCCTCCCAGCCAGGCACCAACTTCAACAGCACAGAAAAGCATCAGGGGATTGACCTGCTGACACAATAATTCCTACGATTCAATCATCTTCCAAACATACGAGGCTTTTTGAGGAACATTCTGGATCAAACCCATCATAGAAGAAGACTCTTGGCAGAAAAAATAAAATAAAATAAAACAGATCTCCTGAGGGCCCTGGTGCCCAGAACAACTTTGAACCTTTCACATGATGCAGCCTTCATCCACAGAGGCATCCTGCATGCCCATCAGAAGGTGGGCGTGTGCTCACTCAACAACACAGAGTTGTACTGCCAGTGAGGTCAGGCTTCGAGGGCTCCAGAGGACTCCGGGAACTGCCTGCCTACCATAAGCCTAAATTGCCTATGGACAGGTGAAGTGATGCTTTCGAGGCTAGGAAGCTGGAGTGGCCAGCCTGCATTCAGTGAAGCCGTGCATGTGTGTGTGGACACACACTGAAAACAACTCCCAGAACCCGACGAAGTCAGAACTGAGGTCCCTCACCTCAGGAAGAGTGGAGGAAGCCAGTAGTGTAGTCCTTACGTCCCAGCACCTCAAGATCAGGAGGATCACAAAATAGAGCCCAACTGGGTGAATCAGTGACTCAGCAAGACCCTCTGCCACAAAAAGGGGGTGCTGAGGATGGAGCTCAATGTGAAGGTCCCGGATGGATCTCAGTACCACAAAAAAAGAAAAAAGAAAAATTTCTGAAGGAGGAACGACAGAATTTGCCAGCGTAAGCTTACATAGAAACCCCATGAAAGCTCGCAATCCTTTTAAGGTATTAAATAAATATGTAGTAAGTATTCAAATAAAATATTGGGTGTTGACATTTTTTAGACAATAGATATTCTAGAATGTTCCATTCTTCTGAAAGACCGCAGCAGGGAGAAGCTTGAGAGCCACAAGGCAGAGTGAGCTCCACCAGGCAGCCTTGGCTCTGTGGGGCAGCTTCTTGTTTGCCTGTTCACAGCAGCTACATTCCCTCCTCCATCCCAGGGGAGTCGGAAGGTCACCAGTGTACCTTAGTCCCAACCTACTTGGTCACCAATTCTGATCTGTTTTTTATTCCATCTCTGGACTCTTCCAGTTCCTCTAGTTCCTGAAACATTACCTCCATACTAACAACCTACTCCTGCTCATAAACCTCCATGATCTTCATTTGCCTACAAAATCCAAACACAAAACTCTCATCTTCTCTTGTCTTGTGTAAGCCTACATTGTGGTTTGGATCTAGACAATCCCCCCCAAAGCATCATGTACCCAAGGATACTGTGTACTGTAAGGAAGGGGCGGGTGCTTGGAGCTTGATCTGGGAAGAGTGTGTGCCAATTCCGCCCTGCCTCTGAGACCTGGCTCAGTTCTGCCATGCTGTGAGAATCTCCATCTCCAGAGCACTTGGGCATCTCCTTGGCCCTGGGCTCCGCTTTAGCCCTGTCATATGATTCCACTACTTTCCAGCTGCCCACCCATGAATGAACTGTGATCTTCTGAAACTATGAGCTAAGATACATCTTTCTTTCCTAAAGTTGTGGATGTCAGGTATTCTGTGACAGCAATGCAAAAGTGACTGAGACAAAAACTGGTACCAAAAGTGGGGTCACTGCTCTGACTTTGCCTGGCTATGTGGTTTGGAAGCCTTTGGAACTGGTTTGTGGGAGAAGTTTGGAAAGGTTTTAGGATGCTGGCTGGAGAAGCCTTGGAACGCTCTGAGCTGAGATTGATGGGCGATTCTGGTTGGTGTTCAGAAGACTAGAACGCTGATAGAAGTGTGGATTGGAAAGGCCAGGCTCAAGAAGTTTCAAATGGGAAAGAGAACTGAATTGGCAAGTGGTCTAAGAACAATGCATGCTATGCCCTGGCAGAAAGTTTGTCCACATTTTGCCCTTGTCAAAAGATTTTGCCTGAAACTGAGATCAAGGGCAGTGGACTACTTAATCTGGTGGAGGAAATCTCAAGGCAGCCCAATGTCCAGGCTATTACATGGCTGCTGTTTGCAGCTTTCAGCCAACTCTGTGGAGAAAAGCAGGATAAAAATGTCAGAGAAAAATGACATAAAAAATTTACAGTGACAGACCAAAATGGCCTGCCATGGAAGAGCCAAAGAACACAGGGAAGTTAAAGAGAGTAGCATTAAAAAGAAGGCAAGTACTTACATACTTACACACAGAACTCTAAGATGCCTTGAGAGCATCTCAAAAGTTAACAAGACCCTACCTTTTAGCAACTCAAAGGTGCAGAGGCAAAAGACTTTGCTCTGAGAAGTGTACCCCAGTGCCAAAGAGGAAAATGTCTTCCAGCATGCAGCTGCCTGGAGTTCAACCTTCTAAAAACTTGGAGATCTCAGAAGTATTTGTCCAAAGGATTCAGGCTACTGCTCAAATCAGTGGTGGACCTTGGTGACATCTATGTAGTCCTGGCTTTACAGGATGCAGAATGCTAGAGCTGTGGGTTCATGGAGGCTTCTGCCCAGATGTCAGTGGAAAGCCTTGGAGGCCAGGCAGTGTGCTTCCAGGAGGGCAATGTGTGAAATTTTGAAAGAGAAGCCTGAGGTGCAATGGAAACCCTAAATATTTGGATAAGCCAGGAGCATGGATCATCAGCTGAGAAAAGCTGCAAGGCATGAGTGATTTCAGCCCAAAAAACAAGAAGAAGGTGGTTGCAGCCAACAGCAACACATAGGCATGGGCCACCCAAGTCATTTGGAGTTCACACCTCACTACAGCTCACCCCAAGTGCTGAACACAGAAATACAGGAGCAGCTAACGGAGCTACGGGATTTAACCCTTGCTTGCCCTGCCAGGTTTATAATTTGTTTTGATCCAATTGCTTCCGGCCCTCCTCATCCTCCCTTTTGGAAAGGGACTGGTTACCCTTTGCCATTGTATGTTGGAAGTATTTAATCTTTCTTTGATTTTTACAGCTCACAGCTGAGAGTTGGCCTTGCATCTAGAGACCCTGGAATTGGAATTTTTCAGGAGTGCTGGAACTGTTAAGACCTTGGCAACTCTTCAAGAAAGATTAAATGCATTTTGCATAAGGGGGTCAACATGAGGAGCAGACTGTTATGGTTTGGATCTGGAACGTCCCCCAAAAGTCTGATGTATTCAGATGTTATGGGTTGTCTATGAAACAGTGTGCTGATAGGGGACTGGGGCCCGATCTGAGGGGTGAATTAGATTACAGGCATGTGGCAGATGGTATACGGCAGGTGTGGGGATTGGATTACACACATGTGGTGGATTGGGCGGAACACTGAGGCTAGACCCAGGGAGCAGATCACCGGGACAGGATCTGGAAGGATATTGCCAATTCCTCCCTTCCGAGACCTGACTTGACTTTCTGTTTGCAGTGCTGTGAGGATTGGCCTCCACTTCCGCCTCAGTCATGTCCTTCCACTATTGCTGGCCACCCATGAAAGGACTGCAACCTTCTGAAACTATGAGATAAAATAAACTTCTCCTCCCCAAATTTGTGTGTGTCAGGTATTGAGTCACAGTGATGAAAAAATAACTAAGACAAAGCCAAAGAATCACACACACACACACACACACACACACACACACACACACACACACACGCACACGCACTCGCACACATGCACACTGAACTATTTTCAAATTTCAAAATAGTAATGTAATGCATGTATGTGTGTGTGATTCATGTGCTCTAAATAAACTGAAATCATTCTAATATGCATGTCTGAAACAGCTACTCCCAGCAGTTCACTTGAAATGTAATAGTGTCTGGACTTCTGCATGTAATACTCTCAAGAAATCAAGCGTTTTTTCCCCTTAGAAAAACCTATTGTTTGTAAGTGCTGATACTTATTTTTTCCTGGATCATTTCCCCTCATTTGGGGGCACTCTGAAGAGAAAAACGTATCTTTAATTCATATTTTCTAAGGATTTTGTTCTTCAGAGCCTGACGATTCATTTTACAAAAGAGATAATGAAAGATTTTTAGCACGGAAGTGGAATGTATCATGATGTAAGAGATAAATTTCCATTTCTTTCCACACAGCAAAAACTCCTCTTTTCCATGTCAGTGAATGGCCCTAGGGAAAAAAAATTATAATGCTTCACTTCTGGTGCTTATGGCATATTTCAAGGTTTTAACTTTACTTAGCAATACTAAGTACTTTTGCTGATAAGGGCATTACCTGAGTAATTTGCAAATTCTTTCGTTGAAGTTAAAAACTTACGGCAAGAGTGATCATGATTTCTGAAAATTGCAGGCACTGAGTGAAATCAAAGTGTATGTTGCTTACCTCTAGCTTCAAAAATACCCACTGGTAAACAAAGGAGATTATTAACAGCAAATCTTTTTTGAAGAATAAATGGATTAGAGTTAATAATTTCTAAAAGAAAAGAAAAATTATCACCTCTTTTCTTGCCACATCATTCCCTGAGAGATCCAAAGTTGAGGAGAAAGCCTAATGCCTAATTCTGAAGCAGCTAGATTAGCATAAATAGGCCACATCTCTATTTTTTTCATCAATTTTTCATGGCTAATGGAAGAGAGAAGGAAAAATGGCAGCACCCTTCAGGCCAGGAGTCCCTGCTCACAGTTAGGACTACTGGGTGTCTGTCTATACAGACCTCCATCCCGTCTGTGGCTGTCTGTTTTGACTTTTGTCATGTGTTCTTTTGTTTCCTTTACTGCATTCCCCAAACACTAAGTATAACAGTGATGGCGAGGCCATTTGCTTTGTACCAGGTACGGTAAGTGATGTCGACATGAATTAAAGCACAAGAGAGGGCCAAGCCTGGTGGCACAGGCCTGTCACCTGGCACTCTGGGAGTCTGAGGCAGAAGGATCCAAGGTCAAAGCTTGTTTGGGTAATTTAGTGAGACCCTGTCTCAAGAGCAGAAACAAGAACGGGGTGGGGATGTAGCTCAGTGTGAAGGCGCTGAGCCCAATCCTCAGTAGGAAAGAAAGGAGAGGGAGAGAAGGGGAGAGAAAGACTACGTAGAGGCCCTATGAGCACATCACCCTATTGTATGTACGAGGACTACAGCGTCCTCAGAGTTTAGTACCTTGGGTGCCCTGGCACTATGCTATACAGATACTGAGAGATGACTGTAATCACTTCAGCAAACTCTCTCCAGTTGAATTATTAGAACAGAATTGCATATCACCCAGAGATCAACTGTTACAAAGTATCCATTATTATTTACATACTTATTTTTTTCTAAATTACTTTCTTTTTCTATCCAGAATTTAAATATGACCTGGGAGACTATTCCCTCATTTCTAAAAGCAAACACTCCATCAGTGTTGCATTTTTTCAATTAACTTAAATACATTAAGACTCAAAAAACATAACTCTAATACACAGCATGTAGAAAGCTACTGAAGGATGTGCTCCACCCTGACGAGAAAGTAAATCAAGCAAGAAGAATGTGAGCTGTGAAAACACAAAAACCAGCAGATGAGAGGCAAGAGACTTCCCAGTGATTGCAAAGGAAGTTCTCAGATAGCAGGTAGCAATCAGAATGGAAATCCAGCTAAACACCAGAAACCGAGAGCTGACCTGGTACGTTTGTATTCTGAGAGGGTCTGTAGGTCTTTCAAGAAGTTAGGGAAAATATAAGTGATAGGCTTTATAACTAAACAAATGAAAGAAAGAAGTAGCGATAAAACTAAAGAAAAATAGAAATGTACAGGGAAAATCTAGAGTCTAAGGGGGCTCATCTGTGAGAGATGATTATATAACCAGAGTAACATAAACATGGAACATGGATTTAACAAAAACAGGAGGAAACGCGGCTTTGTTGGGCACAGAGAGAGGGCCAGGTGTGATGCGTAGACACAAAGACACCTCAAGGCTTGACATCCTGCATTCCACAGAAAACGCCTATGCACAGCACACAAACTGATCAATTAGAAACCATAATAAGCCCTAGGAGACTGAGGCAGGGGGTTGCTTTGAATTTGAGACCAGCCTGGGCTACATAGTAAGTTCAGGACCAGCCTGGAACGAGACCTTGTCTAAGAAAAAGGAAAGGCGCAGTAAGCTTATTATCTACAAATAAGGAGGTAAACACCAGAAGAGGCAATTCACAACATTGGAAGAGGTTCGTCCTGGAACACAGAGCCTCAGAGTGTGGAGGAGTAGGGCGCGGGGTCGCTGCACGGTGTCTGCTGTTGTGGTGGTGGTGGTGTTGTTGTTGTTGTTGTTGTTGTTGTTGTTGTTGTTGTTGTTATAAGCCTCTTTGTTCTACTAGACTTTTGGGGGTGTTAGGGAGTAACAGGTTGTGCTGGGATTGAACCCAGGGTCCTTGCACTGAGGCAATCCTCAGCACTTTCTTTGCATTCTATATTTTGAAAAACAATCTCACTACATTGCCCAGACTGGACTCAAATTTGCTATCTTCCTGCCTCAGCCTCCCAGACCTATTTGACTTTTTAAGCTATATAAGCATGTTATTTTGATAAGAAGGAAAATTTTTGACATAAAGGAGTCAGAAAGCTAATAACACCAGCTTTTCCATACTGGTCAGCCAGAAATGCAACAGCAAAATTATTCTGGGGAAAAAAAGGAACCATCAACCCCGCAGTATAAATGACAGGAACGACTCCCCTTTCTACCACAAGTTGAAGGGTTCGTAAGAGACTGTTAGCACCCGCAGGAAAAGCGATGCAGTCAGAGGTCTCCCTGCAGCTCACCTGCAGCACCCTACCGCATGCTAATAACATCAAGAGCCATTTCAGTCTCAACCCACGCCATTGCGTACCTTCCTAAATCTCTTCCAACTCAGCATCGCTCGCAGTTTATCCCATTGCTCACAACAATTCGATGCGTCCTCAGCCGCTCTCCACCCACACCCGGGCCCTTGGCACAGCCCCCTGCTCTCAGCGAAAGTCCCACAGCAGCTGCCGGGAAGCTCAGCCCCCGCGCAACAAGCCAACCTGCTCCCCGGCGAAAAGCCGCAGAAGTCTTTTGCCATTTCTTTGAACTCGCATGTTCCTGGCCACCCGGCCACTCGACGTGCACGTGTACTGGTGCCACCGCTGCTGCACGCCCGCCCCAGATGCTGCGGGGTCCTTCGTGGTGCGGAGGCAGGAGACGGGGACGCAAGTCTGCAGAGGAAGGCAGCCGGGCAAGGCGGTGCACACCTTTAACCCCAGCACCTGGGGGGCTGAGGCAGGAGGGTCTCAAGTTTGAAGCCAACCTGGTGTCTTATTTGTTGCTGTGACAAAGTAACAAACATCCATAAATTAAGGGAGGAAAGATTTATTCAGCTCACAGTCTGAGAAGGTTCCACGCAGCCGGATCATGAGGCAGAGGGCCATGGTGGAGGTACTTGGCAGAGACAGAGGCGGGACAGTTCTCTACCCCATTGCAGGCAGAAACCAGGCGAGTCTACAGACTCAGGCGAAGGCCAGGGCTTTCCCAGGAAGAAGCTGCAACCATGTGTCTCCTTCCTTCCTTGATTGATTTCAATCCTGGGCCCCACACCCAACCCGAGTCCCACATGGAATCCCCTTGTGCGCTGTCCTAACCGCTTTCTTTTCCCGGAGACACTCAACACTACAGCTTACAGGAGGAGAGGTTTATCTTGGCTCCCGGTTTCAGCAGTCTGCCGGCTCCAGGGCAGAAACAACAGGGCGCAAGGACACCCCGCCAGAGGAGGGCGGAGCCAGGGGCAAGGACACACTCTTTCGGTCACATCCTAGTGGCCCGCCTCCTGACAACACAGGAAATCGCCCGCGGGCGACTCCACTGGTGAGCACAGCGGCTCCCTGGCCAGCCATCTTCCATGCGCAGGAGACAGCGGGGGACGGTTCAGATCGAAACTCCTCAGCGCCTCTGCGGGAGGAGGGTGAGGATGGTCACCGGCTCTGAGCAGTTCTCTCTTCCAGTCCTTGTACCCACGGGAAAGTAAAGGCCTCTGGGAAGGACCCAGCCCCCGGCCCACATCGCACAGCCAGCCGGCGGCAAGGCAGGAGCCCTACAGCCTCCTGATGCCCTCTTCAGGGTTCTCACCATTGGCTTTTTCTGCCTTTCTTATTTTAGGAACTTTTCTACTTAAGGAAACTAAAAATGGAACCCTTTCTGGAGAGTTATGGAGATGTTCCTAGCGCTGCATTTTCCCCTAAGGAAATGAGTTTGATAAATTATTGAAATACCCACTTTCTCCACTAAAACATACACTATGTTTTTCTCTGAGTAAAATGCGAAAACACTTATTTTACAGAGCCATTTATAGGCACAAATTTTTCTTCTTAAAAGCTTCTCTGCTTCCCTATCCATTGCTCCGAAAACCTCAGGAGATACAACGATAAAACACGGATCGCTCTCTCTCCCTTTCCACCCTAGTCTCATGATCCTACAACTTCAGGGTAATGTTTGTCATGGAAGTGCTAATTCTGAAAATCGCTTCTACTTTTTTGAAGTATTTAAATACAATATTTAGTTTATTGTCACTTTACGTAATATGTAGGAGGTGAATCTTTTTTAGTATATGTTTGTAATTCATAATCTTATTTCTACTTTTTTTTGAGACAGGATATTTCAAAGTTGCTAAGTTGGCCAGGCTGAGCTTGAACTCGGAATCCTCCCGCCTCAGCCTCCCGGATAATAGGCCAGGGATTATAGGCCTGCCCCACTGGATCCACCTCTACTTATTTTTTTTTTTTAAGAGAGCACATGAACTTGGCTAGGGAACAGGGACCAGCAAGGTAACATGTCAACTTCTCTTGCTTTTTCTCCCAATTAATCTTATTGTTATGTATGTGCAATACATGATAATTAAAATCAGCTTGAGGAATTGGTTCACAAATACGTGGCAACTTAATCATTTTCACTTCCTTCAGCCATGTCATCCCCTCCTTGTATCTCCTCTTCTGCACAAAAATCTGTCTCCCTGTTTTCAGTTGCTCCTTTTATATGTGGCTTCTTTATTTATACTCTGGATTTCTCATATTAGAGAAACCATGCAATATTTAACCTTCTGAGCCTGATTTCTCCTGCTTAGCATGATGGCCTTAAGGTTCATCTGTTTCCCTATCTCAAACATATCCTTCTTCATAACAGTATGGTACTCCACTGTGTATACATGCCATATTTCCTTTATCCATTTATCTATCAATGGATATACTGGCTGCTCCCAAGATTTAGCTGTAATGAGCTGTCAGCACAGCTCCTATTGTCAAAGTGTTCTCCTGGGATATCACTGTAGAAGCAAGAGAGTTGTCCTGCTAGACATCAAAGGGACCACCCAGTTCCAAGACAGGAAAGCTGCAGATCTGGGTGGCAGAGGTTGGCAAAACCCATAGGTGGGTCTCTGGGAGCAAGAAGGAACCAATGGAAAACCTCCTGTAAGGGAGTGAATCCGACTCCAGTGTAGCTGATGGCCATGAGGAACACTAGTCTGCGTTTTACAAACAGAACATTTTCACTGAATAAATGCCAAATACATCTGGGAAGCTGAAGAAGGAAGACCTCGAGTTCGAGCCCAGCCTGGACAAGTTAGTGACTTAGAGTGACCCTGTCACAAAATAATAAATAGGAAGGGGGGGGCTGCAGATGGAGCTCAATTTGGAGGCCCTGGGCTCGATCCCAACACCACCAGCATCACAAAAAAAGTCTCCTTATTGCCTTCACACAAACAGCTGGACGATTATAAGCTTAAAAAGAAGTTTAGAAATGAAAAAGGATCGTAACATAACAAGGGAGAGAATGTGATTATTTCTCAGCTAAAGGCCAAGCCAGATAGTCTCATGTAATAAAAAAGCAAAGATAGTTTTTGGAATGTTAAAAGAGCTACAGAGGATTTTATAAACACTTCAGGGAAGAAAAAGATAAAACACAAAGAAAAATGTGTCTTCTAATAAAAGAGTAGGCAAAGCCAATGAACAAAAAATGAGCATCACTGAAATACAGAATTCATCCTTCGCCAGGAAAAAAAAAAATAAACCAGAGGAAATAACTTAGATTCTTAGCAAGTAATAAAAACCTTAGGAAATGCTTAACAGGAATAGAAATCTGGGAAGGAAATAGTCATTAAATTTGATTCATCATTTTTAAAGAGAGCCCGCAGCCCTCACAAGGCGGCTTCCACCAGGAATCCGATTACAGTTAATTCTCTGCTTCTTTAAGTTATAGCTCCCAATATCACCGAGCCTGAGGACAGCGCATGCGTGGAGCACAACAGCGCCACAGCAGACCGGAAGGTCTGCGGGACGTGGCTGCATCTGGCTGAACTCTCGCAAGAACAGCAACCTGGACAGCGCCATGACGCAGTTCCAGGCGTGGCCCAGACTGACTTTGCAGCTTCCACTTCCCCAGGATCTCTGTCTCTACGTCTCGTCATCCATCTTTCTTCCTTCCCTTCTCTGTTTTTGCTTTTTCTCCTTCCCTCTTTTTTGCTTCCCTTTTCCTTTCTTTTTTTCTTCATCCTTTGCACCTTTTTTCCCTTCCTTCCCTTTTCTTTTCTTTCTTTCTTCCTCTTTTTTCTCCGGTGCTGAATACTGAACCTGGCCCTTCACACTGAGTTGCATCTAACAACCCAAAGAGCCCCTTGGGTTATTTATTTGAGACAGGGCCTTGCTGAGCAGCTAAGTTGCCCAGGCTGGGCTCCAGCTTGTGAACTTGCAGTCCTCCTGCCTCAGCCTCCCAAAAGGCTGGGATGACAGGCCCGGCCACCGGGCCTCTGGCTGCAGGGAATCTTTCTAACCCAGTTGCTGCCCCTACTCCCTGAGGTGGCCCTAGGACAGAGCGGCAGGCAGAACCCAGAGAGACAGCAGCCCCAGCAGGGAGGGACACATCTGCCCCGGCTGGGGTCCTGCTACTCTGCAGGGTTGCTGCAGTCCTAACTGTAGTGCTTTTCAGGCTTCTCCTCTTACAGGGAAGAAGAGGGAAGAGGTGTGATTCAAGAGGAAACAAGGTACTTACTTATAAAAGGCAGAACCAAGACGCACTCCAATTTTAAAAATAAAACTAAAGCTGGCCTGGGGAAGCAGCACAGAGGGAAGGGCCGGAGCTTGATCCCCTACCGCAGCCCGTGAAAATCAGGACCAGCCAGGCCAGCACTTGGGAGCTGAGGCAGGAGGATCACGAGATGGAACCCTGCCCGGGCAACTTAGCGGCTTGGTGAGACTCTGTCTCAAGTGATAAAAATGGGCTATGGATGTAGGTGAGGGTGAAGGCCTGTGCTCAGTCCTTATTAGCACACATGCACACACACACACACGGTAGTTCCACCTTCTCAGATGCAAGTAGCGACACAAATGGCTGTTGCCTGACCAAAATAGGTGATGACGTGATGTTCCGGGGGGACTGAGGAAGGGGGAGTGAGGAAGGTGCCACGGCCTTGGCAGGGGAGCGGGGGTACAGGACTGCTCCCTGGGCAAGGCCCCCAAGGGCGGGTGGTGGCACGGGAGGATGTGGGGCTGGGGCAGTATCCACAGGCCAGCGGCATCAGGAGTCACTGTCAGGACAGCCCTGTGGAGCCTTCTGGAGTAGGGACTCCGAGGATCACCTGAGGTCGGAAGCAGTGCTCCCAGGCGTTGCCTGATGGGAGCTGGGGGTTGTGTGTCCCGCTAACTGAAGACAGGTGCACTGCCCTGACCCCAGGGGGAGCCAGGAGTGGCAGGTGCCTGGAGACCGGCACCCCGCAGGCAGCCGGGTGAGGGGAAGGCCTGGCTGCACTGGCACGGGAAAAGATGGGCTCCACCTCAGCTTCATAAGAACAGAAAGCGGGGTGAACTTGGCTGTGATCCAGGAAACAGCAAGCTGGGTGGCACAGGTGTTCTGTGAGGGAAGGAAAGGGCTTTGAAGGGTTAGTGGACGGAGCACAGGACACAAAGCCAGGAGCTTGGGGTTCCGTCTCCAGGCCTGCCTCAGTTTCTCTATCTGACCTCACACAATGCGTATGTAATGTCCTTTGCCAGCTCCTTAACTCTGTGCCTTCTCTCTATCTTACGAATGTGAATGCCAAGCCCTAGGCAGTGCCCGCCTGAGGTGCTAGCCCTTCGGGGAGGCTGGAGCAAGAGGGCCCCCAAGGTCAAGCTCAGCCCGGGAAACTTAGTGAGACCCTGTCTCAAAATAAAAGTAAAAACAGGGGAGTAAGGCTGGGAAGGTAACTCAGTGCAAAGGCCCTGGGTTGGGTCTCCAGGACCATTAAAAAAGAAAACATACAAATGAACAGTTCCTTCAAGTTGCTCCCCTAGGTAGCAGGAGTCACTCTGTGGGCTTTGACCCTGTTTCCTCACTGACTTTTCGGCTCTGAGCTCACACTCTTGCAGAAAATGGAGAACTGGCACTACTCTGAGCTTCCCCCCGTGTGGATCTGTAACGGAAGCTCGTCCTGCTATGGCAGAACGAAGTCTTGTCCTGCAGTCTGAGCCCACCTGGACACCGCAGACCTGCGGTCCTCCCAAGGCTGAGCCTGGATGCTCTGAATCCAGGCTAAGGACAGGAGGTGTTTGCAGACGGTAGCGGGTGGGGTGGACAAGGCCCAGAACAACTGCGTTCAGGTGTTGATGTTCTGGAGGGGGCCAGGGGGTGTCCCTGGGGTCCAGCCACCTGGGGACCTGGGGCCTTCAGGTGAAGCTACATCCCCAGCCCACCTTAACTGCGGACTTTTAGAGAGTCTCACTAAGCCACTCACTAAAATGCCCAAGCTGAGGCTCAAACTCATCATCCTCCTGCCTCAGCCTCCCGGAATGCTGGGATGACAGCCCATACCACCAGGCTCAGCCTGCGCTCACGTTTTCATTTGACTTTGAGCTTTGTGGTTAGGCGGATTGGAGGCTGATGCCTGGGAATGGGTGGGGGTGGGGGTGGGGGGGCGTGATTTGGGTGTCAGAAGGAAGCCAAGAACTCGATTTACAGTGGCTTGAATCTGTGCCCGAGGATTTAACATCTGATTCCCCCACACACACAGTTTTTAATTTACAGCTCTTGGGCCAGTTTAATTGGATTTGTCTTCAGTGGGGCTGTTTATTACCATTCAAGAAGGAAGGCTCTCGAAATTATAAAAGCCTTCAGAATTGTATTGGAGATCACGAAGAGTCGGGAGACAGGAATTCCTGTCCTCCTTGGTAATTTGCCCACGCAGCATGGAGCGGGAGAGAGGGCCCAGCTCATCTATTACCCATGATGACTTGGCCGGATTTCGAAGTTGAGCAAAATCGGCTTCCCTTGTTCAAGTCTATCATTTGAGGATTTGAAGATCTGGTTTTCTCCCTCTCTCTCTCTCTCTCTCTCTCTCTCTCTCTCTCTCTCTCTCTCTCTCTCATTCTGTCTTTTGTTTCTCTCTTCCCAAGCCCTCCGCACCAGATCAGCTTAGAAGACGTTGTGGGAAGCGGCATTGCCAGCCCTGTGCCAGCACATCGAGATCAGCCCAATGGGGGCCAACATGCCGCAGCTCCCCGAAGCTACTGGGGAGCAGAAGCTGAGCCCAACCGGAAGCAGGAAGCTGTGCCCTTGTTTCTGTCGCCGCCTGTGTGACCTTGAAGGAGTCACTTCCCCACTCAAGAGTTTTCCTCTCTAGGAAGTCAGGAGAGCAGCACTTCCGGTCTCCTTCCTGGACATCCTTGCGACCCCCAGAGTGACCTGGAGGGCACACACAAAGACATGTCACCTCCCCAGGAGGGGAGAGAGAGAGGTGCTGGAGATGTAGCTCAGTGTGCAGTGGCCCTAGGGAGGAGAGGGGGAGGAACAGAGGAAGAAAAAAAGAAGAAAGGGAGGAAGGGAGGAAGGAAAAGGAAACGTGAAGGGAAACAGGCTGAGCATGTAGCCAGCGTGAACACTCCCAGAACTACTGAGGTGGAAGGAAGGGAGGAAGGAGAAAGGAAGGAAGAGAGAAGGAATGGTCAGCAGAGAGACACAAGGGCCTGGGATAGGGGTGAGCAGCCGCTCACAGCCTGAAGGCAGAGTGGGTGGAGCAGGCCGAGGAGGGTGTGATGGGTGTGCAAGCCCAGGTCAGACCCAGCTGCTTCTGAGGCTAAGCAGAGGGGTTCGCTCTGGTCTCTGCCCCAAAGCTGTGACTGGATTTTAAGCAAAACAAGTGACAAACAAGTGTGGTTTGAGTACATCCTCTGAAAAGAAAAGCATGTGTTGGAAGCTTAATCCCAGCGCAGTGCCTGCTGGGAGGCCATTAGGTCCCCTGGCCCACCCACACGTGGACCCAGGGTATCACGCACGACTGGCGCTGCGAGCTCGAGCTCCTGCCCTGCCAGGCTCAGTCGTTCTCTCCTCTGTGACACTGGCCAGTCAGCTGGCCCTGGCCAAATGTGGGCTTCCCTGCCTACGGACCTGTAGGACACAAACCTCTCTTCTTCATAAATTCCTCTGGCTCTAGCGTTCTCTGGTAGCACCAGAAAACCGACTAAGATGGACAAGCTGGGACCTGTGATTCAGCAACCTGTCCTGGTAGCACCGCTGGGTGGAGTGGAGAATTTCAGAGCAGTGAGAAAGCTACTGAAAAATGTCACAACACGTGACAAGGGCCAGAAATGGGACAGCAGCCGTGTGAGTGGAAAATAGTGTGCAGATGTGGGGTGCGTAGCAGACAGATCCCAGTGGTCTGCATTTGCTTCCTGCCTGCTGATGGACAGTTCACAGCTAGAATTTGTGTCCGTGAGCCAGGTCTGGTGGCACAGGCCTGTCACCCGGCACTCTGGGAGGCTGAAGCAGAAAGATCACAACATCAAACCTAGCCCCAGCAACTTAGTGAGACTCTTAATTTGCAAACAAAAAAATTAAAAGCACACAAACAAAAAAGAGTTGAGGACATAGCTCCATGCAAAGGCCCTGGGCTTGATCCCTAGCACTAGAAAAAAATAATGATAATAATATCAATAAGCAGAGAGACTGTTCATAAATACTGAGACAAAATGCATCACCCCTAGGTAATATCCTCTGGCGAAGTGTTTTGTAGCAGAGCTAAATACGATGCCTGCCTTGCTCTCAGTAACGTACATAGGACTTATCGCGGCTAAGGAGTGACTTCTGCCACCATAGGCCTCGGGCATTGCCAACGAATCAGGGTGAGCAGATGGCCCACCATGCGGGAAGCAGCAGCCAAGCCCCACTGAGAACGTGTGGAGCCTCCTTTGCTACCCAGGCCCACGCCGCTGTGCAGCCGGGCTGGGCTGCAGCCGCAGGCTCTGAGGCCCTCTGCTAGCCGCGCTGTGGCTGAGCACCACACGGCCCACACGCTGCCTTCCTGGGACTCTTCTCAGCCTAGAGCAGATTGTGGAGCAGACTGTGATATCCTCTCCTCTGCCATCCATGATCAGCTGTAGAAAGAAGACATAGGACCTGGTGGCACAGTCAGGAATCCTTGCACTCGGGGAGGCTGAGGCAGGAGGACTGAAAGTTTCCACCCAGCCTGGGCCCCTTGGCAAGACCCTGTCTCAGAATCAAAAATAGAAATGTGGTGGGGATGTAGCTCAGCGTGACGAGCCTGGACTAGATCCTCAGGACGAAAAGGAAGAGGGGAGGAGAGGGGAGGGGGTCCCATGGGCTTCTGATGTTTCTGCTGGAAATAAGCCACAGGCGACCCAGACCAAGGGCAGGAAGAAAGGGTCAGGGGCTTGATCTATGTCTAAAGAGTCAGAAAACTTAACGTGAATGCATTAGGTATAAGGTGTGATCAAATAGTATGGCAAATATTTAAATTAAAAGATGTGCTACAGTAAAAGATGTATCACTACGGATTTGCTTCCAATACTCCTGCTCAGCCAGCATAGGGATGCTGATGCAGGAGTGTTGTGGTTAGGATCTGGAGTGTCCCCCAAAAGTCTCATGTATTTTAATGTTATGGATTGTCTATGGAGCCATGTGCTGTTGGTGGATTGGGGTCTGGTCTGGAGGGGTGGGTTGCTGTTATTGGGGTTAGGGGCATGTGAGTTAAGACTAAAGGCATGTGACTTAAGACTAAAGGTGTATAGTGGCCACACCTTCGATACCCAGATGCAGGAGAGACTAAGACTGGGACTTGGACTAGTCTCGATGAGTCTCACTTGCCTGCCTGTGTGTGATGTCCTGAGAAGCTGCTTCCACCTCTCTCTCTCTGCCATGTACTTCAATTGCTGACGGCCGCCCCTGAATGGACTGTGACCATCTGAAACTGTAAGCTAAAATAAACCTTTCCTTTCCTAAATTTGTGCGTGCCAGGTATTGAGTCACAGCAACAAAAAAGTAACTAAGACAAGGAGGTAATGCAGAATCACGAATTCGAGCCCAGCCTGGGCAACTTAGTGACTTATTGACACCCCTGCCTCAAAACACAAGAAGAAGAAGGCTGGGAACGTAGCTCGGCGGGCAGGCCCTGGGCTCCTCCCTAGTACCTGGGGGAGGGGAAGAAGAGGGCGCTGGGTACAGTGACGGCAATGTAGACAAATCAGGAAAGCCTGTCATGGAGAGGAAACACCTACGGGGAAGGTCTAGTCAGCCCACACTGCAGTAACAGAAAGACCATGTGACTGACGCGACACAGATTTCTTACAATCCTAGAGGCAAAGAGTAACACCAGGTGACATCAGACCTGCTCCATCTGAGGCCTTTCTCCTTCGTGCTGAGCTACAGGCCCAGCACATTTTTATTGTGCATTTTGAGATAGGGTCTCACCAAGCGGTTAAATGCCCAGGCTGGGCTCAAACTTGCAATCCTCCTGCCTCAGCCTCCCAGGGTGCTGGGATGATGAGCATGAGCTACCGATGCCCATGTTGGGTAATCACTTCGACTCGCCGCTCTCCGACAGCTCCTTACAAGGCCAGTCACGCAGCCAAGCATGGTGTGCGCGCCTTCAACCCAGCACTGAGGCCACTGAGGCAGGAGGATCACAGTGAGTGTGAGGCCAGCATGGGCCACACAGTGAGTTCAGACCAGCCCAGACTACAGAGGAAGACCCTGTCTCAGAAACTAAGTAAATAAGAGAAAGCAAACCCAAGTGATGTCACGCCTGTGTCTGTCACAGTGGCCAGGCCACCCCTCCCCGCCGGGATCTGCATGCCCCTGGAGACGGCAGAAGGACTTCGCAATGCAGGAAGTGACCAACCCAAACCAGCCTGAGAGCAGCGCAGTCTAGTAACGCCCTTCAGGGGGCGGGGAGGTCTTTTCTAGAACGACTAAGTGCATATGGCGCTCAGTGAGATGAGGTGAGAGACTGCAGAGACCCCCAGATCTATTCAGGAACGTGTGATGGAATAGGGGGCTGGAGATTCTGCTTCAGAGTGAAACGGCTACAAAGAAGTGGTTTTATATGCTTTATTACAGCAAACGCCTGGCGGCTGAGTTCCCGAGCCACGTGCCCGCTGGCTCAGCTGCTCTCCGCTTCCTCGGAAAAGGCTTCTCGCTGGGTGTTCACGGACCAGATATCAGTGTTGCAAACGGAGCAAATTTACGGCGAATCCACAATGTTCTCCCCCGCCGAGCTGAGATGCTCCGGCTATGATCTTCCAGGTTCTGGATTATTTCATATAAAATAATGATCACTGGTTATCTGAGAGTGGCAATACCTGCAGGTGTCCTTGGGGCCAGAGAAGTGTGAGCTTCGGTTTCCATCTTTTTGCCCAATAAAGATATGTCAGCCCCCACCGCGCGGTAGCGGGGCCTCTCTGGGCACATTGCCGAAGCCCTCGCTTCTCTTTTCTGTAGTGTAGCGCTGAAAGATTCTCTCTCTCTCTCTCTCTCTCTCTCTCTCTCTCTCTCTCTCTCTGTGTGTGTGTGTGTGTGTGTGTGTGTGTCTGTGTGTAAAGTGCATGTGGTACTGGGGACTGGGCCCAGAACCTTCACACTGATCATCAGTCCCAGCCCCGTCTTAATTTTCAATTTTTTTCACCATTTTATTGATATGTATATGTGCAAAATTTAAGGTTTACAATGAAGTTGAGCATTTTGTGCACATACGTATCTTGTCAAGGTGACAAGGGCTTTCCCACTCTCCTTTTGTCCCTCCCCCTCCTCCCGGCCCTCCCTCCTCCCCTGCCCTACCCCCCTGTTTCACTTTGTTTTTCGTTTTAAGTTCCATAAGAGTTGTGATCTGGGACTCTCACATCAGAGAGACCATCCGATGTTTCACCTTCTGCTTCTGACTCACTTCACTAAGCGTGATGTTCTCAAGCTTCTTCCATTTGCCTGTAAAAGCCTCCACGCTGGACAGGGACTCGCTAAGTGGCAGTTGCCCTGGCTGAGCTGAGCTTGCGATCTCCGGCCTCCTTGGCCTGCCAGAGTGCTGGGACACCTGTCCGCACTGGCAGGCTCGGCTTGGTGTTCGTCTTCGCATCACTCACCTATGGGAAGCGTGAACACCAGGGGCCTTTAAATGAAGCTGAGGCCGCGCCGGCCACCAGCCCTCGGGAAGCGCAGGTGGTCACAGCGAGAACCCCTATGAGTTCCTCCGCTCCCTTTTCAGTCTGTGCCTTGAAAAGCCCTAGAACGTGAAGGGCTGCTGACAACAGCTGCCCTCCTCGCAGTTTCTATAGTTACCCAGAATAACGGAAGAAGGCGTGGCTGGCGGCCTCGGAGGCACACGGCTACCATTCTGCAGATGATGGTTCCGGCAGGCAGGTGCCCGCCAGCGACTACTGTCAAGAAGAGAAATGAGAAGGGATCGAAACAATGCTGAGATACACACGTGCCCCAAATCCTCGAGCTCGGTGGTGTGTTGCCTGTGTAGATGGACAAAAATGGGGAAATAAATAAACTTAAGAAAAATGATTCCCAGAGCCTGCTTTATTCCTGACCTACCACACACACTTACAAAGTGGGGTGCTGGAATCACACCTGTAACCGCAGCACGAGGAGAGGCTGAGGCAGAGGATCGCAAGTGGAGTCCAGCGTGGGCCACTCAGTGACGTAGCGAGACCCTGTCTCAAATAAGAATACATGAGAAACAGAAGCAGAGGGTGGAGCTCAAAGTGCAGACCCTGGCGGCAGTGCCCATCTGTGCTGCTCTCCCCCACACTGTGGGTGCCAATGAGCTTCCAGACACAGTCAGGGAGGAGACAGTGCAGATTCAAACCAGCACAACAGTAGGCATCCATCAAATGATCACTTCGTGCCACATACACATGGGATCTGCTAGTTAGCATGATGCCTGTCTTGGTGACTTACTCGTTGCTGTGACAGAATACAGACATCTGCAACTTAAGCTTGGAAAGGTTTACCTAGCTCCCAGTTCCAGAAGGCCTAACACAGTCCGTTCAAGGGCAGTCAGCAAGAGCCAAGACTCGGTCATGGGAGCGGCTGGAGAGCTGCTCGCCCAACCGCAGACGTCACCAAGTAAGGCTGGCACCCCGGCAGTCCTGAGCTCCCCCAGGAAGGAGCCGTAACAACGTTCCTCCCTGTACTTAGTTCAAGCTGCCAGGTGGGTGGCCACACCCAGGGTGGGTGACCTCCCTCACTTCCTGGCCCACAACTTAACACACAACGGAAAGCTCCACCCTGGCTCCCGCTGATCCCCAACTCTCAGCAAGTTGGCACAACCTCTCCAGGTCAAACCCCAGGCATCTGCCCCCGCCCCACCGGGCCCCACCTCCCAGCAGCCCAAGTTCCCGCCGTTATCCCACTCTATCCAAGTACCCGAGGCTTTGGGGGACACTCCAGACCCAAACCGCTGCATGATCACCGGGGGACAAGCTTTTGCCGCATCTGAGCCGAGTTACCGCGGCGTCTTCGTCAGCACGGTGTCTCCGTGGACAGAGCCTGGCTTCCTCCCCAGCCACGGCCAAAGCCAGCGCTTCCCGAGCCACCTCGCCACGTTGGTGGTCACCCAGTAGATGCCGACCCCCAGGAGCCAGCAGGTCACTGTGGACGGAGCACAGGTCTCCCCTCGCTGAGACCTGTCACGCAAGCACTCGGGGAGGCCAAGGCAGGAGGAGCCCCACAAGTTCAAGCTCAGCGTGGGCGACTCAGCAACTTAGCTAGACCCACGTAAAGTGCAAGATCGCGTCCCGCTATCAAGCCAAACTAAGGGGGCTCACCTGCACTTTCCCTAGGTCTTTCCACGGAAAGAAAAGACAAAGGACCCGAAGGACGGCTTCAGCCGAGCCCCTGCCTCCCTCCGGGACACCGGAACTCAGGGCGTGCCAGGCACAAGATGTTACGGTGGCCAGCCTCCACCTGGAGCCTCCCCGGTCGCCGGGGCTTCACGCCCTTGTCACAAACCTCTCTGAGGGGCTCGTGCGTCCCGCTGACTACACGGAGACGGGAAGGAGCGCCCCCTGGCGTTTTCCACTTGGGATTTTGCCCCTGCTTGGCTTTGCAGGCTCACCTGGGCTCACATCTCTCCTCCTGCCTCGGCCTCCCGGAGTCCTGGGATTCCCTTCGGGGCCACCAGCGCAGGCTAAGCATTATCTTTTAACTCCTCTTTGAAATCCTGACCGGCCCTGCCTGGCGAAATTCTGCACATGGAATAGTAAATCAATATTTAATCAATTCCTTCAGATTTTACATCCATGGACACTGGATGTAAAATATTTTATGCACATAGTAGAACTATGGAGAAAGGTTAGAAAAACTTGGGTTTCTATTCTCCTTCCTTCCTTCTTTCCTCCGTGTGGCCCTGGAGATTGAGCCCACGGCCGTCACACTGAGCCACACCCAGCCCACTCTGACTCTGACCTTGGAGCCAGGGTCTCACTAAGCCGCAGCAGGGCTCAGACTTGCCATTCCCCCCCTCCCCCCGGCCCTCCCTCTAGGGTGCTGGGACGACAGGCCTGCGCCACCCGGCCTGGCTTCTTTCTGAGTAAAGACAAGAAGCTGCTACTGGAGGCCATGTTTGGGCGCAGCTGGCGCAGGTGGGCCGGCGGTGAACTCCCCTCCACTGAACGGCCTGAGCAGAACCACAGCCATGAGCCACCCCAGTCGGAGACGTTGAGACAGGAGGATTGCAGTCCAGAGAGGTCCCGCCGGTTTCCCCTAGGTGCACAGCCAATGACGAAGGTCTTCCCTATGGCAAGGTCTCCAATCCCTGGCGCACGGCCTGCTGGGAGCTGGGCCGCACAGCAGAGAGCAGTAGGGGGTGGGGGAGCGAAGCGTCACCTGTGCTTGCAGCCACTCCCCTCGCTCACGCCGCCACCTGAGCGCCACCACCTGCCACAGCAGCAGAACTGATCCCCGGTACTACAAATGTCGGTGGTCACCAGTAAATCAGATATGCCCGCTCCCCGCGGGGGCTTTTCCCAAACCGGGACGCACCCTGCATCTCGCCCTGCTCCCCTGGCCGCTCCTCCCTTGACGCCGGAATCCCGGAGGACCACCCCCGGCCTTCCACGGGGCCCTCCCTTTAGTCACGCCTGCACGCCACCCGCAAAGGTAGGCGGGGATTTGAGCTGCAGAAATCAGACACGAGGTATGGGCCGGGGGCCCTGCGTCCCCGCAGCCGCCGGCGCCGCAGCCCAGGCTGAGGCCGGTTTCATTTACCGAGTCGCTGTTTATCAGTCTATAAATTTCATAATGAAACGCCTCTGCCCCAGGGATGGGAAGAAATTTCATTTTTGCTTCTAAAACACCTCGCGGCGCGAGGATAGCAAAAGGTAATAAGGCTGTGAAATATCTCCAGGCCTGGAGCGCAGGTCTGCGCTACCTGAAGCAGGGGAGGAGACTGACGCCGCCGCCAGGGCTCCTGGGGGATTTAAACCAGGGCTTTCTTTAAGCAGCACTGGCTGCTAGGGTCCCGCTGAGGGGACTGGCGGGAGGGGTCAGCGGCTCTAGAAACTCTCTGGTTTTTGCTAGCCAGGGACAATGCCTCAATAGAAATAAAGCCAGCTACAATGTATGCAGCCTCACTCTAAGTTGACTTTCTAGCCAGGCGAGGTGGCGCAGGCCTGTCATCCCAGCACTCTGGAAGGCTGAGGCAGGAGAATCCAAGTTCAAGCCCAGCCTGGGCAGCTTAGTGACTCAGCCAGACTTTATCTCACTATCAAAACTTGCCTGGGGATGGAGCTCAGAGTGAAGGCCCTGGACTCAATTCCAGAAAACAGAAACATATCCTACCTTCTGACCATAAATCCTCCAAATATCTTTGCAGAGGAAGTAGTCTTAACACTGAAGAGAGGTTCGGAGAGCTAGAATGAATTTCCCGAAGTCACAGAGCAAGCCACGGATTCACATGCAGAGCTCCAAAACTCCAAATGCTTCAGCTTTGCCTGCTAGTCGTCCACGTTCAGATGAAGCAGACTACGTCTGGAACCAGCTGCCCTCTGACTCTCCATCCACCGACTCTATTGTCTTCGGAGGAGTTAAAGTAAACCCTAAGCTGGGCCCAATGGCCTGTAAATCCCACGGTCTAGAGGCTGAGGCAGGAGGACCGCAAATTTGAGAACAGCCTGGGTAACTTATCAACTCTGCAAGACCCTCTCTCAAAAGTAAAGCTATTGTGTATAAGTACCACAGTTTGTGTATCCACTGGTCTATTGGTAGGTATTTTGGTGACTTCCATATTCTAGCTATTGTTAGTTGTGCTGCTATGAACATGGGTATACATATATCTCTGTTGTATGTTGTTTTGGCCTCTTTTAGATATATTCCCAGGAGGGGTGTCGCCGGATCAAAGGGGATATTTATTTCCAGTCTTTTGAGAGCTCTCCATACTGCTTTCCAAAGTGGTTGTACGAATTTACATTCCCACCAGCAGTGCAGGAGGGTTCCTTTCTCCCCACAGCCTGCCCAGCACTGATTGCTGTTTGACTTGTTGATACAGGCCATTCTCTCTGGAGTGAGATGGTGTCTTAGCATTGTTTTGATTTGTATTTCTCTTATGGCTAGAGATGTGGAGCATCTTTTCATGTATCTATTGGCCCTTTGTGCTTCTTCCTTGCCCATTTTTCAACAGGACCCTTTATTTTGGAGGGCTTAATTTTCTTTAGCTCCCTATGTATTCTAGTTATGAGTTTCTTATCTGAGATGTTGGTGGTGAATATTTTTTCCAGTCTGTTGGTTCTTTACAATGTTGACAGTTTCCTTTGCTGTGCAGAAACTTTTTAATTTGACAAGATCCCACAAGATCCCATTTGTTGATAATGGGGGTAATTTCTTTTGCTCTTGGTGTCTTGTCTAGAAAGTCTTTGCCTACCCCTATGTCTTTTAGATATTTACCTATTTTGTCTTCTAGAAGGTTTAGTGTTTCATTTTTCATGTCTAGGTCTTTAATCCACTTTGATTTGATTTTGGTGCATGGTGATAGGTGTGTGAATAGATTCATTCTTCTGCATGTGGATGTCCAGTTTTCCCAGCACCATTTGTTGAACAGGCTGTCCTTTTTCCATTGTATGGATTTGGCCCCTTTGTCGAAAATTAGGTAGTTGAGGGTATTGGGGTTTGTTTCTGCATCCTCGATTCTGTTCCACTGGTCTATCTGTCTATTTTTATGCCAGTGCCAATTTTTTTTTTTTACCACTATGGCTTTATAGTATAGCCTGATGTCTGGGATTGTAATGCCTCCTGCCTTGGTCTTGTTGCTCAGGATTGCTATGGCTATTCTTGGTCTCTTTTGGTTCCATATGAATTTAAGAATTGTTGTTTCAAGTTCTTTGAAGAAACTTGTAGGTATTTTGATAGGAATTGCATTTAATCTATATATCAGTTTCAGTAGTATAGTCATTTTGACTATATTTATTTTGCCTATCCAAGAGCAGGGGATGCCTTTCCATTTTCTAATGTCTCCTATAACTTCTTTCTTCAATGTAGTGTAGCATACTACACTACAATGGAATATTACACATCTGTAAGGTCCAACAGCGTGGAGGTTTTCACAGGCAAATGGAAGAAACTTGAGAATATCATGCTTAGTGAAGTGAGTCAGAAGCAGAAGGTGAAATATTGGATGGTCTCTCTGATATGAGAGTCCTAGATCACAACTATCTCATGGAACTTAAAACGAAAAACAAAGTGAACGAGGGGGTAGGGTGGAGAGTGATGGAGGGGAGGGGAGGGGGAGGGACAAAAGAGAGCGGGAAAGTCCCTGTCACCTTGACAAGATACATATGTGCACAAAACGCTCAACTGCATTGTAAACCTTAAATTCTGCACTTGTACATATCAATAAAATGGGGGGAAAAGGAAAATGATAGCACCTTTCTAGTATAGAAAAGGCATTAAACTCGGTAACTGAAGTGAATTGGGATAAAGTGCCACGACTGAAATTTAACATAGGTGACAAGGTGACAAAAGGGGTCTCAGAATGAAACTTAGGAGTCAGCTGGCAGCTGCCCTTTGTCCTTTGTATTTCGTGTTCTTTCCACTCCCTTGGGGTGGGGGAAAGGTACCAGGGTTCATTGCTGTTGGGGAGAATATGGCCTTCTGTATCCCAGCAAGCATTAAAACAACTGTAAACATTTGGGTGAAAAAAAAAAAAGTAAAGCTAAACATGGGCTGGGGATGTAGCCCAGTCTGCAGGATCCGGACTCAGCCTCGGTATCACAAAAACAAACAAAAATGATTAAGCCTGAGAAGAAAAAGTCCCGGACTGGGAAGCCATTCCTAGCTGGGCTTGCGTGCTCTGGGAATAGCCCAGGCCTGTTATTGCAGCTCAGAGAGTTCTGTCTCAGTCTCCGGGAACACCGTACCTGACACCCCTACTCAAAGGAGGACCCACATTCCAGGGTCTCAGTCTGTGCATGGTGGCCGTAGTGGCAGGAGGGCCTGACAGAGGCCAGCTGACCATGGCACGGCAGCCGGAAGCTAGCTGCCGAGGCTGGGTTTGAACCTGCGATCCTCCTGCCTCAGCCTCCGCAATGCTGGGATGACAGGCCTGTGTCACCAGCCAGGGGTGAGGAGTTATCTTAAAGGTGTGTCACAGGTAGCATGTAACATCGGATGAAATGCAGGGGGGAAGGAATATTTACACAAGCAACCAGGCAAATGAAAAATGAGGTAATTATTTATCCTGAGAAAATAAGAATTAAATGAGGAAGAAAATGTAACGATTATGAACAGCTTTATTCATAAATAATCATACCGTGCCCACTTACAGCGAGGTAAATGCTGGCAAGTGAGAACGTGTAGCCAGTCAGGGGAGGGGAGGACGGCAGGACACAGGGCCGATGGACCAGAGCTGCGCCATGGCCACCTGGCACCGGGCTCAGCGGCTCACGCCAAACATCGGCGGCAAATGATGGGAGGGAACTTCATTTAGAGGAAAATATCAGGAAAACGTCAGAAAGCGTTCAGGATAGTTGTCTCTGGAAGAGAAAGTGGGTGTGGGGAGGGCCAGAGCAGGCGGCCACCGCCCATTGTGAGCAGAATTGGGAGGCTGAGGCAGGGCGACTGCCCGCACTACTTAGCTACTTAACAAGACCTTGCCCCAAAATAACCAAGTTTTTGGAAGACTTGAGAATAGAGCTCCGAGAGGCTTTGAGTTCAATCCCTACCACTTCAAGAAAGAGAGAAAGAAAGAAAGAAAGAAAGAAAGAAGAGAGAGAGAGAGAAGCTACAGAGGTTAGAGATTAGCTCTGTGGTAATCTTTCTCACATTCTGAGTGTGAGCATGGGTCCACTTTCATCGGTAGAAGAAATATAATAGCGTTTCACAGGGCAGCAAAGAGAAGCAAATTCTTTCACACCTGAAAAGATGAAAATATAATTCCTAACATGTTAAAATGGCTGAAGAAATAGATGTCTCTGCCTCATAACCCATATTACAAAATATTTTGTCAACAACAACGACGTGTCCCCAACGGAGAGCAAGCGCAATGCATTAGGTTTTGTTTGCAAGAGCAAAAAAATCTGAGGGAGAGAATTAATAGCTGTCAAATTCTCTACACAGAAATGGTGCTCAGAGTAGCTAGGGTTCTAAAAAACCAGGATGCAGCCAGGCCAGTGACGCAGGCAGGCCCGTCATTCCAGCACTCTGGGAGGCTGAAGCAGGAGGATCTCAATTTTGAACCCAGCCTGAGCAACAACCACTTACTTACCAAAACCCTGTCTCAAAATAAAAGTGGGCTGGGATGTATTTCAGCCAGGAGGTCCAGGGCTTGAATCCGGGCACAACACCCAGGACAAGGAAAACAGAAAAGGGAGGAGGGAGGAAGGGGAGGGGTAGAGGGAGGGAAGGGAAAAGGGGAGGGGGAGAGGGAAGGGGAGGGAGGAGCGAGGGAGAGAAGGAAGCCACCCACAGACACGCCCGAGGCTCCACCCCCACATGCAACAGGCTTTTCCTAATCCACTCAAACTGACCACTAAGGGGCTCAGTTCTCAACTGAGCTCTGTGGTCAGGGCAGGGGACACAGGAGTCACGACAGGTTTGAGAGGACAGAGACTTAATTCTCTCAAAGGGGCACAAAACATCGGAGTGGAACCTGGATGCAGGCATTGAGAATCAAGAAAAGGACAGAAAAGAAAGCAGGGCCTCAGGACTCCTGACCCGGAACGCATTCAGGCAGCCACAGGAAGCGGCGGACCTTCCTCTGTGGACGTGGTACTGCGCATGGAGCCCCGGCCCTCACATGAGCTGCGACCCCAGCGTGTTTTTTTTTATTTTTGATTTTGAGGCAGGGTCCCACCGCGTTGCCCAGGGTGGACTGGCATTGGTACTCTTCCTGCCTCAGCCTCCCAGAGTGCTGGGAAGGCAGGCCCCCCTGGTATTTTAAAACATACTGGGGCCAGCCTGGAAAAGGCAGATAAGGAGAAGGAATGAGCACACTGTGCTACAGGATGGGGGGTCAGGAGTGCTGACTTTGGGGTCTGCAGACAGGGAGTGGGGGCCAACCTACCCACTGCTGAAGAAAATGTCGTTAAAATTATATTTTACTCATTCCGAAAAAAAGAGTGCAAACATCAGGGTGCTGACGCAGCACGTGAGTTCACACATATCACAAGGGCACACCTGGAAATCTCAAATCAGCCTACAACCTAAAATCAGCAACCTAAAATCAGCATGTTGGGACTGGAGGAATGGCTCAGCAGTCAAAGCGCTTGCCTAGCAAGTGCTAAGTCAAGCTCTGAGTACCCGAGTTCAATTCTCCCACTCAAAAATAAATAAATAAATAAAAATTTTCTAAAAATAAAATTTTAAAAATGAAATTTGCATGTGACAGGCCCATCCAGTCTCCTATGATTTTCTCTGGCTAAATATTAGCAAAACTTAGTCAGAGAGCCCAGTCTGGTGGTGCAGGCCTGTAATCCCAGCACTCTGGGGGACTGAGGCAGGGGGTCTCAAGGTCAAGCCCTGCCTGTGCAGCTTAGCGATTTAACAAGACCCGTTTCAAACAATAAAAGGGGGCTGGGCAATGTAGCTTAGAGCAAGGGCCCTGGGTTCAACCCCAGTACAAAGAAAGAAAGAAGAGAAAGAGGAAAAATTGGGAGAGAAGATAAAAAAAAAACCTACAGACAGAGCCATTGAAGTATTTGGAATAATTAAAAAGTTCTTTCAAGATGCATACAAGTGATCCAGATTCACATGTAAATCGTGGGCGTTAATCACTTTATTAACCAGACATCATTTTGAATATGTGTTTTAGTTGGGAGTGGATCTTAACAAATATCCCATGGCAGAATAAAATTGTTCACAGTCAGAGGTTTAAATTTCTCCCTGGTATAACCTGGAGCAGCATAATTGGGGGGAAAAAAAGACAGAGAAAGAGAAAAAGCTATTTTCAACTCTCTAACCAAAAAGATATGTATTGGAATACTCCATTTTAATTCCCATACTAATATCTCCTGCCAACGTGGAGAATGGCTCATTAAATTCATAACAGTTCAGAGAGAGAATGCGTTTAACACTACCAAGCACAATGTTGTTAAAAAATTAATCTCCTCCTCCCCTAAGGACACGCATAAACTGCAGCTTGCAGTATAATTCCTTTACCCGACCAGGAAGAAAGTTTAATGCTTGATACAATCCAGAAGGCTTCAACTCCCACCACGTCTTGATTTGTTAATTGGTTCTAGTGCAAGTATTCTTTCTTTCTTTCTTTCTTTCTTTCTTTCTTTCTTTCTTTCTCTGTGTCTTTTTTCAATACTGGGGATTGGACCCAGGGCCTTTATAAGGAGCTCCATCCCAGCTCTATTTATATATTTACTTATTTATCATTGAAACGCAGCCTCACTAAGTTGCTATAGGGCCCAGGCTGAGCACCCTTCTGGCTCAGCCCCCCAGAGTGCTGGCATTACAGTCATCAGCTACCACATCCAGCTTCTCATTAGCTTCCCCTTGCCACCAGCGTGTTTATGGAGAACCCATCAGGACTGGGAGTTGAGCCAAGTCCAACCTAAACACTGCCGAATCTGCCCCTCCAGTATAGC
Organism: Ctenodactylus gundi; assembly: GCA_004027205.1. NCBI lineage: Eukaryota > Metazoa > Chordata > Mammalia > Rodentia > Ctenodactylidae > Ctenodactylus > Ctenodactylus gundi. Next base: position 115,453 of record PVKB01003754.1, read on the forward strand.
CTATTGTGTCCAAGATTCCTGGCCATCTTTTAACTTTAAATCAAGTCACACTGTCATGTTTATTAAAAAATATGAGATATCATCCTCAATCGAAGCCACACTGGTGAATTGCCCACCAACCAGGTCACACCTACTGTTTGAAAGAGAACAGGTACAAAAGCCACCAAAGGTATCTTCAGCGTCTGGGAATACAACAGGCAGAGAGGGGCCATCATACAGGTGTTTTTAAGTATTAGCATTTCTCTCTGTCACACACCTAGCATGCAAGGCAACGTGCACTCACCTGCATTTTTTTTTCCTGTTCCCTGATGTTCCTGAGAACTGGAAATTGGTCTTAAGTTTTCTTCTACACTCCAGCACCCAACCGGGGACAGCGTTGCAAAGTGTTCCTGGTAAAGATGGATTTCATGAAATTGAATCACCTTACATGGGCCACTTGAAGACTTAGTGAGATGTTGTCTCAAAATTAAAAAGGGCTGGGGACATAACTCAGTAGGAAGGCCCTGGGCTCGATCCCTAGTACCACAAAAAAGAAAGAACAGAGAAAGAAAGAAGGAAGGAGAGAAAGAAGGAAAGAAAGAAAGAAAAAAGATTGCTCCTAGTGACGAGAATAGAAAGGTAAAGGAGCAGTTGGTAAAATTAGTCGTCGTTAGGGGTGATCCTGATGAATTTCTCTTTTTTTCTCTTTTCTTTTTTCTTTGTGGAACTGGAGATCAAGCCTGGGGTCTTCACACGGAGTTTCCTCCCCAGCCTATTTTTATTTTTTTGACTTTGAAACACAGTCTTGCTAAATCACTAATCTGCCCAGGCTGCTCTTGAACTTGGAATTCTCCTGCCTCAGCCTCCCAGGTGCTGGAATTACAAGTGTGCACTTTCATGCCCAGCAGAAGCCAAATAATTTTTTAATGTCGGAAGTTGCTTCTCCTCTCTTACAGTCTGGCACCTGAACTTAGCGTTCTCCCTAGAAACCTCTATCAGAGTTCATTCAGTTCAACAATTCCTCGGCCCTGGCAAGCTTCCTTGAAGTCTGACAAAGAACTCTGCATAAGTTTACAGTGTACCACATGATGATCTGATACACTTACATACTGTGATACAGTCACCACAATCAACGGAATCGAAACCATTCACACAGAGATGTTTTCAGCACGATGGGGACATTTACGATTTACTCTCTTAGAAAGTTTCAAGTGAAACAACACAATACCATTGAAGGCGCACCTCTATGCCGGGCATTAGATCCCTGGAAGTGACCTTTCTAATAATTAGAAGTTCATACCCCTGACCACCGTCCCATTTCCTCAAATCCCCAAGCCCCGCAGAGCACCCTTCTTTCTTCTTTCATGAGTTTGACTTCACTGGCCTTGGGATGGGACATGAGTTGCTGGCAGGTGGTGGAAACAGAGGAGCGTTCCTAGCCTAGTGGGGTCGTGCTGTGCCGTTCCTTTCTTTCACGTACTCCGGCCACAAGCCTCTTTTCTGGCCACACCATGTGCCACTGCACACAAATACGACCACTTTCCAGTCACGATGGTCTTCCCGTCAATCCAACTACACATCGGCAAACACCATCACTTCCAGGTCACAGTGACCTCCTATCCAGCTACAAGCATCTGCCAACACGACCACTTCCGGGTCATGATGGCCTGCAATCAGTTCAACACATCAAATTACCCACTGGATTTCCGCCTTTTCTGCAGGTGCCTGGGAAAGATGCACGCACTAATGCGCTGGTTCCTTTTCTGCTTCCTCCCGAATACAGTGCTAAGTTGCAAAGTAGCTTTTTTCTTCCTCTGAGAGTTTTCATTTTTAAACATTGGACTTTCTTTTACTTCGTCATCTTTTTTAGAGTCTACATATTATGGAGAACACGGGATATTTATCTTTCTGAGTCTGACTCACGTTGCTCACCATAATAATCTCCAGATCCATTTTGTTTTTGCAAATGACATAAGTTTGGGGCTGTTTATAGCTGACTAGTACTCCATTGTGCTCGTATAACAGATTCTTTTTCATTCCTGTGTTGAGGGAAGACTATTATTAAACAAGAGGAGGGAATAAAGGGGGAGGGGCGTGAGGGGCGTCAATGGGGCGGGGACATGAATGCAATCAGAATAATTTATGCACACTGAAATCACCCCCAAGAGAATGTGAAACCCGGGGACAGGGTGTGTTGGGGGCGGGGCACGACTGTATCAGGTGATGTGCACCTCAGCCTCGGCCAGGATAACCCCCCCCCCCGCCGGACTGCCGATAGGCGATCATAAAAAAAGAGAAAGAAAAATAATCGAAGCGAACGACAAAAACGCAGAGGCTCCAGGTATGTGAGCGACGCGCCCGGATTCACCGAGACGCAAGCCGCGCCCTAGCCGGTGCGCGGGTCCGGCCCCGCGTGGCTGCGGTTGCCACCAGGCCCTGTCTGTCCTCACTGTCCCGGGCGCGGCGCCCCTAGCCCGCGAGAGGTCAGGTGAGGAAAGTGGCACATCGATGCCGTTGGGCACTGAAATACCGAAGAGAAAACGCACACAGAGGGGGCGCCCCGCACCCGGCCCCCGGGACTCGATCCCCTCCCGCGGACTGCACGGGACCAGCGGATCGCTCTGCTCACGCGCCCCACCCTCCCCGTTGCCATGGAAACCGTCCCCGCGCGGTCCCCATCCCCACTCGGCCAGCGCTTCACCTCCCTCCTCCGTCCGCCCACGGGCTGTGCTGCCACGCGCGGCTGCGGTCCCCGGGCTGGTCGCCGCGAGCCGCGGGCGGCCCTCTCCGCTTGGCTCTCGGGGTGCACCGAGAGGACCCTGTCGGGCTCCGGCGCCTCTGCATCCGCCCGGCGTCCTCCCGCGTCCCGCGGCCTGGCCATGCGTGGCGGACCGGAGGCGGAGGCCGGCCGGTTCCGCCGCTGTGAGCCGCCCGCTTCCCCGCCGCAGCCGGCGGCTGCCACAGAACCTTGCGGCCAGGCCTGGCGGCACAGGCTTGCCGTTCCAGCCCTCGGGAGGCGGAGGCAGGAGGATCACAAGCAGCTGGAGCCCAACCCGGGCAACTGAGTGACTCACCCAGACCCTGTCTCAAAACATAAAAATGGGCCGGGAATACAGCTCGGTGCGAAGACCCTGGCTCCATCCCCAGGACCAAAATGTCTTGTAAAAACAGTGGCTAAGATGTGGGGAATCCTCGAGCCCACCCCACGCGGTTGCCGGGCGCGCGTTCATTCGGCTGTCGTTTCCAGTTCCAGGAGCGAGCTCGGTCTCCCCGCCGAGCTGCAGGCCCAGTCCGCCTTTATTCTTCAATTTGAGACATGGGCTGCCTAGGTTGCCACGTTGCCCAGGCTGGGCTCAAATTTGGTATCCTCCTGCCTCAGCCTCCCAGAGTGCTGGGATTGTAAATGTGTACCACACGTTTGGCTAAACCTATAAAATACTTGGTTAAACCTATAAAACTTTTTTTCATTTTCTTTCTTTTTTCTGAGTACTGAGGATTGAATCCAGGACCTTCACAGTGAGATACATCCTCAGCCCACTTTTTAATTTCTTTCTCTCTCTTTTTTTCCTTTCTTTCTCTTGCAGAATCTTACTAAATTGCCAGACTGGACTTGAACTTGAAATCCTCCTGCCTCAGCCTCTAGAGCTCTGGGCTTACAGCTTGCCCCATGAGGCCTAGCTTCGAAGGGCTTGGTGGTCCAATCCTCTAATCCCGGCGCGGTGGAGGCTGACTCAGGAAGATGGAAAATTCAAGACCAGTCTGAGCAGCAATTTCCCAATCCAGCAAGACCCTCTCTGAAAATATTAAAAAGGGCTCAATGTGAAGGCCCTAGGCGCAGTCCAGAAAAGATGGCCTGGTGAAGAAGGGTAAGCGAGGCCTCCTGTTGCCTTTCTGTACACAGGTTAACCAAGCTCAGGAGCCCCCAAGCCCAGGAAGAGACATTAGTCCCCGTGTGCCGCTCAGCTCGCCACAGCACCCCCTGCAGGCTTAGGGGAAGAACGCACCCTGTCAAGGTGCTTCAAGGCAAGAGGCTCCCAAGAACACCAAGCTAGGACAGGCACACGAGCCACTGCCCCACGACGAACAAGGTGTCATGTCTTACAAAATTAAACAGGGCATATTGTGAGTGTCCGGAGAAAGTTGGTAGCTCTATGAAGAGCGCAAGATTGGTCAAAGATTCATGCAGGGGCAGGGGACATAGCTCGGTGGGCAGAGCACTTGCCCGGCACACACACCGACCTGGGTGCCATTCCTCAGCACCACATAAAATTAGCCAGGCCTGGTGGCACACGCCTGTGATCCCAGCACTTGGGAGGCTGAGGCAGGACTGCCATGAGTTTGAGGCCAGCCTGGGCTACTATTGTGGTTTGGATCTGGAATGTCCCCAAATGTCTCACATATTAGGATGTTATGGACTGTCTATGGAACCAAGTGCTGTTGGAGATTGGCCCTGGTCCGGAGCATGTGTGGTAGGTTACAGGTGTGTAATGGAAGGCAGGCATGTGGCAGACTGTATTCCAGGCATGTGGACTGGATTACAGGCTTGTGGTGGGGCTTACACCTGGAAGGGGCAGAACCCAGGGGCTGGGCCCAGGAGGGCAGATCACTGGGACAGGCTCGGAAAGATATATGCTGCTTCCAGCCTTCCTTGGGGGACTGGCCTTGACTTGCTGGGATGTGGCTTCCTGTTGGCAGCGCTGTGAGGAGCTGCCCCCACCTCCACCTCTGCTACGTCATTCCACTGTTGCCGGTAGCCCATGAGTGGCCTGTGACTTTCTGAAACCGTGAGCTGACATAAACATTTCCACACCTATTTTGTGTGTGTCAGGTATTGAGTCACTGCCATGAAGAAGGTCAGAACCAGCCTAGACTACAGGAAAGACCCTGTCTCAAAAAAACCAAAGTGATTACAACTCAATTCTTATCCTCATGTATTTTTAAGTCTAGCAGGAGAAAATCCACAGTTGTATTACAAATCTTATAATAGCTTTATACATAAAACAATATATGATATGGATAACTGTACGGGTACAAGAAGTGATCAAGCCATATTGAGTGAATGTTTAAATAAAAATTTATTACAAGCCAAACCTGGAGGTGTGGGCCTGTCATCCCAGCAGCTGGGAGGCTGAAACAGGAGGATCACAAGTTTAAGCCCAGCATAGGCTACATAGAAAGACCCTATCTCAAAAATCAAAAATTAAAATGGGCTGGGGCTACAGCACAGCACAAAGGCTTAGAACTCCTTCCTCAGTACCAAATATAAAAATTCTTACAGTAGAAGACCAGTGGCTGCTGGTCACTCACAGCACCGTCCCCCTCACGCCCTCATTCCTACCAACTTCTGAAGCAGTGCCGGAAGTCCTTTAGTGTCTTTATAAAATGTGATCAAAAATACAGTGACGGCTGTAGTCACGCACCATCCGAGAGAAAGGCAGGCTCACAACAACAGGGCAGCGTATCCTCATCCATCCTTGTGACATCATCTGCCACCGCGCATGCGACTGCCGGCTCTTCCCCAGAGTCAGAGTGACCATGAAAGGGCCATGCTTGAATCCAGTCAGGACGTCATGGCAGCCAGGACAACGCCACCAGAGACACTGAGGAAAGAGGACTTCCAGAGCTGCTTCCAAGAGCAGCACGAGGACGGGGCTGTGCTCAAAGCAAGAAGTATCTTGAGGGAGTTAATGGCCATGTGTCTTTTAGGGCAATAATAATTTCCCATTTTATTGATATGCACATATGCCATACGTAATGTTCACATTGGTCTTGGGCGTTTTGTGCACATACACATCAAATACAATAATATTTGAAATTAAATCTTCACCATTATTTTTCCATCACTCCAAAAAGTAGTCTAACATGGTATAATATATATTTCTTAGCGTTTCAGCTGTTGAGAATGAGGAGTGAGGGAGAAGAGGCAGGGCAGGCATCTGGACAGGGAAGCATCTTCCTGAGCTCTTAGGAGACGAGTCTTGGAAAACGAGGGGGGCAGGGCAGGCTGGGAAGGCGCCACAGACGCCATGGTCGGCGCCTCTGCTGCTGCTGCTGGTATTTATTTGGGACAGGGTCTCACTAAGTTTCCCGGGCTGGGCTCAAACTTGCAATCCTCCTGCCTCAGCCTCCCAAAGAGCCAGAATGACAGGTCTACGGGCACCTTTTAGATGAGCAAAGAAAGTCTAGATGAGGGCGGATGGTCTGGGAGTCACATGAGCTCCTGGGCAGCACTCCATTCGCTCAATCATTCTTTCAACAGGTCCTCAGGGACGCAGCTGAAAGTGGCAGAGTGAACACAGTGGACAATGTCACTCTCCATCAACCAGTCATCAAAGCTGTAAAACAAGAAGAAACAGAGCCAGGCGACGTGGCGACACAAGCAGGTTGTCCCAGCATTCTGGGAGGCAGAGGCAGGAGGTTCACAAGTTTGAGCCCAACCTGGGCAACTTAGCAACCCAGTGACAGCCTGTCTCAAAATCGAAAATAAAAAAATTTAAGAAAGAGTTGTGATGCCTGGCCAGGCATGGGGGCACACTCATGCAATCACAGGACTCCAGGAGGCTGAGGCAGGAGAATCCCAAGCTGAAGCCAGCCTGGACAATTTGGGGACTTAGTGAGATCTTGTCTCAAACTATTAATTAAAAAATTAAAACGGGCTGAGGATACAGTTCAGCATGAGGCCCAGGTTAAAATGTCAGTGCCCAAAGAAGAAGAAAGCAGAAGAAGAACAAGGGACAGGAGGAAGGGGCAAGAGCCAGGGGAGGACAAAGTGCCGCTAGTCACGTCTTTGGAGGAAACTCTAGATTCTGGCTTCCCGGAAGTCAAAACTACTCGTAAATGTTTTGAATTAGGTTCTCAACAACTATGGCAAGATAGTCTGGGCTTCAAAGGAGCAAGTGGCATTACAGTCACCAGCCATTTCAGCCCCTTTTTATTATTTGATACAGTGTCTTGCTAAATTGCTAAGTTGCCCCTGCGAGGCTTGAACTAGTGATCCTCCCGTCTCAGCCTCGCAGATGCTGGGATAACAGGGCTGTGCCACCAAGTACTGGGAGAGATTTTTTTTTAAATTTATTTAGAGTCAAAGTTCTTGCTCACAAATCATCTTTTCAATCCTTCTACCCTTCATTTGACCTTGATTTTCATATTTGTTTAAACATTTTAAGCCAGATCCGTGGTACCTTCTCAGAAAGCGGCCCATGATGATGAGTCACTTTGCCAAGCGGAAGGCGAGGACGCAGGCTTATTTTTATCAATTTACAAAGCATTTCTAGGATCATGCGCTGAATGGGTGGCAGGAGACTGTCCCACCAGTGAGGCTGACGTTTTCAGTAGGAGTGCCAGGACCTGGGTTCTCCAGTAACGGGTGGGGAAACAACCAACCTTTTGAGGAAAGAAAGAATTTAGTACCCAAACTGATGATCCTTCAACACTGTTTAGTTGGGTCAGTGGCACAGGCCTAGAATCCCAGCACTCTGGGAGGCTGAGGCAGGAGGATCAGAAGTCCAAGCAAAGGCAACCTAGTGGCTTATCAAGATAAAAATCAGAAATTTAAAATAAAAAAATAAAAGGGCCAGGGATGTAGCTCAAGGAGAAGGCCCTGACCTTGACATCCAGTGCCACAAAGTCCACACACACAGGTACACACACAAACACACGCAAACCTACTGTTTTCTCATACATATGGCCAATCTGTACCAGTATTAACCTTGGCAAGTCTAAGTTTCTTATGTTTATAAACATCAAGTCTCAGGCCTGGCAACCAGCACGCTGGGGAGCTGAGTTGAGAGGATCACAAGTTCAAGCCCCACCTGGGCACCTTAGTGACTGAGAGCCTGTATCATGTAAACAACAAAAAGGGGCTGGGGTGGAACTCAGAGCAAAGGCCTCGGGTTCAGTCTCCAGTACTGCAAAAACAAACAAATCAACAAAAGCTGTCTTGGGAGTGTAATTATTTATTATATAATAGGAAAAAAATCTCTTAAGTGTCTCTTTTCCAAGCCCGTTTTACAAACTCAAATGCCCAAGAGGCTGCCCGGCGAGTGCTCACCCCCCCAACGGCCGGGATCAGGGTGCCAACACATGCCAACTGCACCCTGAGCTCTCTGAGCTGCGTGCATTCTTACAGCAGTAGGAAGTCTGGGGAGACTGTTTTGTTTCTGGCTGTTCTGGTTTGGATTTGGAACGTTCCCCCAGAGCTGCACGTGTCTAGAAGTGACTAAATGGTGGGGCCCATTGGATCACAGGCATGCATCCGTGGACACCCTGTGCTGCTGGCGGCAGGTGAGGCCCCGTCAGAGGGAAGGGTCATGGGGGCGTGGCCTAGAAGGACACAGCTCCCTCACTGGCCACGCCTTTACCCTCTGCTTCCTATTCTGATGCCATGAGTAGCTATTCTCTGGCTAGACCTTCCTGCAGGCCCTTCCACCGTTGCCAGCCAACCACAAGCAGACTGAGACCGTGGGCTGTGAGCTAATGCCAGCCTTTCCTCCCTTCAGGTTGTGGTGTCAGGTACAGCGTCCCAGGGATGAAAACTGGACATTCTGGGTATTTTCCTTCTGCTTTTCCTCCCTTTGGTACTGGGGATTGAACACAGTGCCTTTTCTGTGAGCCACATTCCCAGCTCTTTTTTTTTTTTTAGTTTTGTTTTTGAGATGGGGTGTAAGTCATTAAGTTGCCTAAGCTGGTCTCATACTTGCAGTCCTTCTGCATCAGCCTCTCCAAGGGCTGGGACGGCAGGCCTGCATCACCAGGGCCATCTCTGTGATGTTGGCCAGGAGCTGCTGTCTAGGATCCCCTTAACACATCATTATACATTATTTGGTCCTTCTTTGTCCTCACTGGAGTTGGCATTCAACCAGCCAGGAATTCTCAGCCTCCCAGGGGACCCTGGGACCCGTGGATACTTTTTATTCCAGTTGTTTTCTTCGAAGGGCATTTTCAACACAGGTGCTGATACTTCCCTTCATAGAATCTGAACCTATTCAAAACTAATTTGTCAGGGCACACCAGGCAGGTCGGTTGCCCACGGTCAGCTTCTGAGTACCCTGCCCTCTTTCCCTCCCCAATTCTTCCTAGGAGCCTGCAGAGGGTGCTGGGCTTTGGGCAGCCCTGTGCTGGTGGACAGAACTAGAAAGAAATGATCCAAAAATTTAAAGGGAACCAGATGAGGCCTAGAATAGACAAAACAATCCTAAGCAAAAACAACAACCATCCCAGGAGGCATCACAATACCAGATATCAAGTTATATTATAAATTAACAGTGATAGCCAGGCATGGTGGTGCATGCCTGTAATCCCATGCCTTGGGAGGCTGAGGCAGGAGGATGGTCATTAGTTTGAGGTCAGCTTGGGCTACATACTGGGTTCAGGACCAGCCTGGACTACAGAGTATCTCAAGAAAAAAAAAAAAGCAACAGTGGTATTGGCATAAAATAGACAGGTGGATCAGTGGGACAGAATTGAGGATGGAGAGAGAACCCTGAGTACCTTTAGCCAAGTGATTTTTGACTAAAGGGAAAAAACACACACTGGAGAAAAGACAGCCCCTTTAGCATATAGTGCTGGGAAACTGGCTGGCCCCATGCAGAAGAATGGCAGTAGACCCTCATCTTCTACCATGTCCCAAAATCAAATCAAAATGGATCAAAGGCCTAGACATTAAAATAGAAACACTTATAAGAAAAACTAGGCATGGCCTAGGACTGTCAAGAAAACAGACATAGCACATGACAAACACCAAAAATGAACAAGTGGGATCATATCAAAATAAAAAAGCTTCTGCACAGCAAAGAAAATAATTAGCAGACAGAAGCAAGAACCCATGGGATGGGAAGAAATTTTGCCAGCTACTCCTCAGTTAGAGGAGTATTATCAAAAATATGAAAAGAACTGAAAAAAATTAGGCTCCCCAAATAAAAGACCCAATAGAAAAATGGGCAACTGAAAAGAATAGACAGTTCTCAGAAGAAAAGTCCAAGTGGCCAAGAAATAAACACATAAAAAATGTTCAGCACCCACTGCAGCTTGGATCCGGAGTGTTTCCCAAAGGTCTCCTGCATTTGGATGCTATGGATTATTTATGGAACCAACCATGTGCTGTTAGGAGATGGGGCCAGGTCTGGAGAGGTGGATTATGGGTGGATGGTGGATTATGGGTGAGTGGTGGAAGACAGGCGTGTGGCAGATTACAGATTATAGGTGTGTGGATTAGATGACAGGTGTGGTGGATTAGGGGCTTAACCCTAGAAGGGTTAAGGCTGGACCCAGAGGGATCAGATCCCTGGGACAGGACCTGGAAGAGTATAGGCTACCTCCTCTCTTCTGCCTGACTCGGCTTCCTGTTTGCAGTGCCGTGAGGAGCTGCCTCCACCTCTGCCTCTGCTGTGTGTTTCCACTCTTGACAACTGCCCATGAATGGACTGTAGCCTTCTGAAACAGTGAGCTAAAATAAACCTTCCCTTCCCTAATCTGTACATGTTGGGCACTGCTGCATCACAGTAACAAAAAATAACTAAGGCAGCATCTTTAGCCACAAGAAAAATGCAGATCAAGACAACACCAAGGTTCCACCTAACTCCAGTAAGAATGGTTGGTATCAAGAACCCAGAAAACAAGTGCTGGCGAGGTTGTGGGAATAAAGGAGCCCTCCTACGTTGCTGTGGGGCTGTAAACTGATACGACCATTATGGAAAGAGTGTGGAGATTCTTCAAAAAACTGAAAATAGATACCCGTTTGACTTGGCACGCCTCTTCTGGGGATATTCCCAAAAGAGTTAAAATGTCATACAAGAGTGATACATGCATACCCATGTTTATAGCAGCACAATTTATAATATCCAGATCTTGTAAACAGCTGATATGACCATCAGCAGAAGAATGGATTTTAAAAAAGACAGAATACCACTCTGCCGTAAAATAGGACAAATTTGAGTCATTTGTAGGGAAATGGATGAACCTTGAGACCACTGTGCTTAGTGAAATGAATCAAACACAGAAGGTTAAATATCTAAACCATAAATGAAGTAAGAGAGAAGTGGAAGAAAGTAGGAAGAAAGACTCTGTGGAGAGGGACAGGTCATAGGTCATGAGGGGGTGAGGGGTCACGGGGAAAGGGGAGTAAATATGATCAAGATGCAATACGTAAATTGTAAAAATGAAAAAAGAAAGAGCTCCAGCGGCAGAGATCCTCACAGCATGGTGGCACAGAGAGAGACCTGGAGGAAGGACAGGGCCAGCACCGGCCCCTCCGGGTCAAACCCCAAGCCCCGCCCCTTCTGGCCAGGCCCCGCCTCCCAGCCCTACACAGTACCCACAGGAACATGAGGCTTTTGGGGGACGCTCCAGATCCAGACCAGGACAGGCAGTGACTTCCTACATCTGCCCTCGCCCCTGCGTCTCCCTGAAGATCCGGCTTACAGCAGCCAGCAGTACCCACGCCGCAGCCTGGATGTCGGGCTGCTTTGAAGGTTTCTCCACCGCATTCATTAGCCCACCATCCTTAGTCTGTCTCCCACAAAGCCTCAGGACACAGCCAAAAATTAAAACAAGAAACTCTCAGTGAGTCCAAGGCCAGCCTGGGCTATATAGTGAGTTTAGGACTAGCCTAGGCTGCAGAGCGAGACCCTGTCTCAGAAACAAACAAGACGAGCCTTCTGCCCGGGTAACATGCCATCTTGGCCCCTGGCCCAAGCGCCAACGTGCCGAGGGAGTCCCGTCCCAGCTGGTGCCTCCTGAGCCGTCACTGCCTGTTTGTGTGCGCCTTCCGCCCTCTGCGCACCGGCCAGGAGTGCCGGTGTAGCCCTCCGGCAGCATCCCCAGCGCCAGCTTCAGGTCAGCGCTTACGCCCGCGCGCGGCAGGGAAGTGAGAAACGAGGGGAACCGGGTTCGAGGCTCGCGCTTCCCTGTTTGCTTCAAGCAGAGACGATGTCTAGAAGCACTTGCCGCATCCAGACCCTCCCGACACTTCTGCCGCCAAGGATGCTGGAGGCCTCTGGTAAACACTCCGTCCACGTGGGCGTCTGTTACAGGAAAAGGAAATAAGACGCAGAAAGGCCGAGCCGGCAAGCGGGCGCCCTTTCCACCAACTCTCCTCTGCCGCGGAGACAGAACGTGCAAAGGGGTCGGAGCTGGGGGAAAACACACGTGACAGTGTCCCGGGCTGCCCAGAGCTGAGTCCTGGAGCAATAATGACCCTAATTCGGTTTGCTTTCTAGTTATTATTACACGGGCTGCTGATTGGAAGGAAAGAAAGGACATTCTCGAGAGAATGGAGCTGGCAAACAAATTATTCCTGCTACCTTTGAGCCGACTGGCATCCCATATACAGAGGAACAAGCAGCACGTCCAGATTAATGCGGTTTTCCACGAAGGGAAAAGAAAGGCAACCCGCAGCTGTGCACCCTAACCAGGCACAGAGTAGGGGACCGTGCAGCACCTAGCAGCCAGCACAGGCTGGGCCAGCAGGCAGCTGGAGCCCTTGCCCGGCGCGCATAGGCCTGGGGTCAGGTGCCCAGCACCATAGAAGGGCTAGCTGAGCCTGTGGCCCAGACGTGTAATCCCTGCACTTGGGAGGCTGAGGCAAAGGATTACCGTGTGTTCAAGACCAGCCTGGGATATATAGTGAGTTCAAGGCTCACTTGTGTTACAGAGTGAGACCAGGCTCAAAACAAACAAACAAAAAAAAAAATAAAAGCCACCACGCCGTCCGTAATCGGCCCCTCCAGACGAGGGGCAGATGACCCTAACAGCATGCAAATCCCCAGATAATCCACAACATCCAGATACGTGAAGCGCTTAGGGGACGTTCCAGATCCAAACCATAACAAACAAATTACACGCATCCGTCGGGGACCTTTAGCAGATCACCCATACTTCATCAGGCACTTAGGGTACGAGCTCAAAATACAATACAAACAAATCCCAAGTTCCCAGCGGAATAAGAGAATGGTCAGGAAAAATGGCGTGTCTAGGAAAAGCAAGAGGTCTGAGCCAAACGCGGATAAACACAGAGAGGGGGAGACATTCTGGGCACGCTGGCAGGTAGCCAGTGTCCAGAACACCAGGCGTGGCCCTGCCTTCACCCCATCACGGCTGGGACACCATACCCAGCACCTGCCACACAACAGAGGGAAAGTTTATTGGTTATTGATTTATTTGTTTGGTGACAGGACACAGTGAGGGTGTAGGCAGTGAGGGGTGCAGGGTCCCCGGAGACGGAGAAGTTACTGGAAAGCGGGATGGTAGGAGAGGCACGTGGTATAACTCAGCACAGTTTGGAGCTGACCATTCCCCAGAACTACCTAATGGATAAATAGAAAATAGTTCCAGGACAATAGGGCAAAAGACCTTAAGGGAAGAGTACTTCTGAAGTGGAGAACCTAGTGACCAGCCTTAGCGACCAAGCTGCTTAGCATGGGACAGCCCCTTACCCAGCTCGACTGTGAGAGTCCCTAGAGAAGGAGCCACACAGACTCCCCACACTTTCTGTCCCCCTTTTGACTAGCAGAAGCTTTACCCTCCTTTGTTCCCCTTCCATAATTTTCCCAACAAAGCGTCCTCTTCCCAGTCTGCATCCCGTCTCCCGCAGCTCATTCTTCAGGCCCACGGAGACATGAGCCCGGCGCAGAGACACAAGCCTAGCACAGCGGCGCGAGCCCAGCGCAGAGGCGGGGCCTGGCAAGGCAGCTACTAACAGCTTGCTATTTATTTTGAGACAGTAGTCCAAGCTAGCCCTGAGCTCACTGTGTAGGCCCAGGCTGGCCTCGAGCTCATGGCAATCCTCCTGCCTCAGCCTCCTGAGCGCCGGGATTACAGGCATGCAACACCACACCTAGTGAATTCTCATGCGGTGCTGGGGGACCAAACCCAGTGCCTTGAATACCCTAGGTGGGCACTCTGACCCCTGAGCTGCACCCCAGCCCCCAAGCCTGAGCCTTTGCATATCCAGTCTAAACATGAAACCCTGCGCTCATAGGAGAAATGACTTGCAAAGAATACCTAGAGCCACCGAGACCCACTTTCCCTTTACAAAGGCATTTTGTACAATTTGCACAAAATCAAGTTACATCCTCAGACCTTTTTGAAAATTCTGAGACAGGGTCTCACTATGCTGCTAAGGTGATTGGGCTAGGCTGCAATTTGGAATCCTCCTGCCTCAGCCTCCCAAAGTGCTGGGCTGACAGGCCTGAGCCCCTGGGCCCAGCTAACATGCCATCTCTACAGCCCTACCTGCCACATCTTTGGAACAGAAAGTACGTTGCAGCTGTGGAGTTCACAGGGCACCTCTCAAAACATGATCTGTGTTCCTGAGTCATCGCTAAGTAGAAAAGGGACCTGGTCAAGCTGCACTGAGCGGGGACATGCCCAGGCCGCCCCCAGCGATGTACACGCAGGACGGGCGTTCGGAGAGTCCATCCCTGGTCCCAACCCAGCGTGTCCTTTTCTATGCAATTACCCCCCTGCTTGGCAACGACATCCACATGGATGTCTGGAAATGCCCAACCCTCCGGATGGAAGCTGTAATTAACGTATCAGCGACTTGCCTCAAAAGAGCGCACAATCAAGAGAGAAGCCAGTATATTAGAGCAATTAAGGGAAATTACAGACAGGATTGGGGGCAGGGGTCGCAGTCCCATTCTGCCTGCTAGCGGTGTGTAGACATCATCAGGTCGGAGAGTACTGTGGTGGAAACCTCGCCGCTGATTAAAATTCTGTTCCCAAAGGGCCTCGCGCAGCAGGCTGAGCCTGGGAAGCAGCGAGACTCAAGAGGGGCCTACAGCCAGCCCGCAGCCTCTGAACCGCACGGAGGCCACATGATCCCGGACTACTAGGAATTACAGGTTTTTTAATTGATTACAGTTAAAGAGGTAGCGCCGCAAATCCTCTTCAAAATCTTCCTGCTGGCTTCGAATGCACCCATGCTGTCGCACCTGCCACTTTCCAAGCAATTCTGCAAGCTCCTTTTTAAAAATTTATTTATAAGATGTGGTTAAAAATACAGTGACTGCGGCCAGGCTGCCGAGCGCTGTCCCACAGAAAGGCATGCAGCAAGTCTTTACCCACCCGGGTCGTTGGTTTGGCATCGCTTTGTGACGTCTGGCTCCACCCAAAGTCAAAATGACCGTGAAAGATCAAAATTTTGTATCAAAACATCTAGACAGCCGTAACAGCACCGGTAAAGACACGCAGGAAGGAGAATTTCCGGAGCTGTTACAATGTGCAATAATTTTTTAAAATTTTAAGCTGGAGCACATTTTTCACAGTAATAAATTTCTTAAAATTGAAACATTAATTCTATTTTTGATTCCATGTTGTATTATAAGACAGTGGTCCCCAACCTTCAGGACATCGCGGACTGGTTCAGCTGCAGGCCACTCCCTCCAGGGCGGGGTGGGGGAGCCTGTCCTGCAGGAGGTGGTTGGAGGAGAGCTTTGCAATGGCCGCTGGAACAAGGCGGAGGACGCTCCCCTCCTGGCCATCAGCCCTGGGATTACAACGTGATAGGAGCATGCTGGCATGAGGCGGCACTCCTGCTCACCAGCTCAGCGGCTCAGCGGCTCAGCAGTCCTAGTGGCCGGGTCCCCCAAGGCCATAAACTGGTACCCGTCAGTGCCTGGGGGCTGGGACCCTTGACCTAAGGTCACCCTTCTCCTAGCATGTGGCCCGCCCCCAGGTCAGCTTAGCCTTGTCCTCCTCAGCTCTGGTTTCTGCTCTCCAGAACTATAAGACAGTAAGCGTCCGCCATTCAGGCCGCTTGAGACCACTACAGCCTTGGCTGTATTCTGATGGCAGCGTTAATAGCAAAACTCAGTGTCAAGCCATTTTTAACTGGTCCTGGGACCTCCAAGCATTGAAGAGGGAAGCAGAGAGGAGGAAGAAGAAAGAGAGAGAGAGAGAGAGAGAGAGAGAAGAAGAAGAAGGAAGGAAGAAACTTGCCTGCTGGTGCAGGCCAGTTGTTCCAGCCCTCTAGGAGGCTGATGCAGGAAGATCGCAAGTTCTAACCCAGCCTGGGGAACTTGCAAAACCTCAACTTAAAATCAAAAATTAAAATGAGCTAGTGTTGTGGCTAGGATCTGGAGTGTCCCCCAAAAGTCTCATGTATTTTAATGTTATGGATTGTCTATGGAACCATGTGCTGTTGGTGGATTGGGGTCTAGTCTGGAGGGGTGGATTGCAGGGGTTAAGTTAGGATTAACAGTGTGTAGTGGTCACACCATCCACACGTGGATCCAGGAGAGGCTAATCACTGGGCGGAGACCTGGTAGAATATATAAGCTGCCTTCCTTGGACTAGGACTAGTCTCAACTAGTCTCAACTAATCTCAACTTGCCTTCCTGTTTGTGATGTCATGAAAAGCTGCCTCCACCTCTGCCTCCGCCATGTACTTCCATTGCTGCCGGCTGCCCCTGAATGGACTGTGACCTTCTGAACTGTGAGCTAAAATAAACCTTTCCTTTCCTAAACTTGTGGGTGTCAGGTATTGAGTCACAACAACGAAAAATAACTAAGACAGATAGTGACGGAGCTCAGTGTGAAGGTCCTGGACTGGGTACCCAGTGCCAAGGAAAGAAAGAATGAGAAAGAGAGAGACAGAGAGGAAGGGAGGGAGGAAGGGAGAGAGGAAGGGAGGGAGGAAAGGAAGGGAGGGAGGGAAGGCCATGTGCTCTGTATCTGTTAGGCCTTTTGTTCTATAAGGTGAAGTCTGCTGTTTCCTGATTGATTTCCTGTCTGATATTGTTTCCATCCATTCCTGAAAGTGGGATACTGAAATCTCCTGCAAACTTCGCCTCCAGAGCTGGGAGTACAGCCTAGTGGTTACAGCATTTGTCTCACGTGAGCAGGCCCTGAGTTTAATTCTTCAATATTATATAAAAGTCAACCAGGAATAAATAAATAAATATAAAAACTTTAAAAAATTAACCAGGTGTGGAGGAATATACCTGCCATCTCAACACTTCGGAGATTGAAGCAAGAGGATTGCTGGGAAGTTTAGGCCAGTCTAGGTGACATATTGAATTCAGGACCAGGCTGGACGATAAAGCAACAACCGGTTTCAGCAAACAAACATGCTCCACGTTGGCAGCTGGGAAAAATAAAAAAGATTAGAGCAGAAATAGGTGAAATAGAGAACAGAAAAACTGTTATATCAAAGACCCCAACAGAACCAAAAATAGGACCGACAACAAGAGAATCTGGCGTGAAAGTTGATTGTCCTCATGACCTTAAGCCTGAGTAGCAGGCCCAGGTGTGAGGTCCCCATGACCCCACGTTGGGGTAGCAGGCCCAGGTGTGAGGTCCCCGTGACCCCATGTCGGGGTAGCAGGCCCGGGTGCGAGGTCCCCGTGACCCCACGCTGGGGTAGCAGGCCCGGGTGTGAGGTCCTCGTGACCTTAAGCCTGAGCAGCAGGCCCAGGTGTGAGGCCCGGGTGCGAGGTCCCCGTGACCCCACGTCAGGGTAGCAGGCCCAGGTGTGAGGTCCCCATGACCCCACGTCAGGGTAGCAGGCCCGGGTGCGAGGTCCCCGTGACCCCACGTCGGGGTAGCAGGCCCGGGTGCGAGGTCCCCGTGACCCCACGCCGGGGTAGGAAATCCAGGTGCGAGGCAGAAAGAAAATGTAAAAGAGGAGCGAGTCGGGTGAACAGAGTTCCGTGCAGTGCGGTGGGTCTGCCAGAATGAGAGGGGAGGGGCTGCGGACATGGTGTTGGGTCAGACCCTGGGCAGAGAGGACAGAGCAGAGCTGCCTGGCAGGGCAGGAGAGCAGGCAGGTGGGCCGTGGGGTCAGGGAGACGGGCCCCTGGGGGTCAGGGCCATTATCACCAGCTGGCCAATGCCCAGAGTCAAAAAGATGTTATGTCTGGCAGAAGGAGTCAGGTGGCCATGGCCGGTGAGGAATGAGGGGGCAGCTGTGGGTAAGCCAAGGTTGTGCGGCCAGCCAGGCGTTGAGGTCAGCACTGGAATCACAGCACAGGAGCCCACAAACAGAACAGGCGGAAACCGTAAGGCCAAGAATCAGTTTTATGAAAAGATAACATTGACAAATCCCTCGCTAGATTAACTACCAGAAAAAAGAGAAGCCTCAAATAAAAATAATCTGAAATGAGAGAAGAGAAATTACAACTGAGACCATAGCAATGAGAGGGACCACCGACGACTAGGAATAAACTGGAAACCCTAGAAGAAAGAGAAAATTCCAGAAATACACGACTGACCACAAAGGAAGCATGGAAAACCAGAACAAAGCAACAAAACGGAACAAGGAGATTGGATCAGTAATCAAAACCCACCCAACAAAGAAAAGATGGCAGTTGTGATGATGAATTCTATCCACATTCAAAGAGCCATGGACATCTGGGAGGCAGAAGGGTCACAGGTTTGAGGCCAGCCTGAGCAACTTAGCACACCTCTGTGCTGAAATTAAAAATTTTAAAAATGGGCTGAGGATATTGCTCAGTACAAAGACCCTGGGCTTGATCTACCGTACCACAAAGATTAATCAACTGATTGATTAATTAATTAAAATTTAAAAGAATAGCAATCTTTCTTAAACTCCTCCAACATTTGAAAAAGAAACACTTTCCTAACTCATATCATGAGGCCAACAAAAATAATAAAAACACACAGACCCGTGTCCCTGATGAACACAGGTGCAAAGACCTTCAATAACCCACTACCAACCAAATTCTACAGTCCACTGAAAGAATTTATGGGCTTTTTTTCCTTCAGAACAAATTATGGTGCAACGCAGCAAATCAGCTACCACAATATGGCACATAAAAAAGAACGCAGGGTCGGGGGGCCCGGTGGCTCAGGCTTCTCATCCCACCCCTCTGGGAGGCTGAAGCAGGAGGATTGCAAGTTTGGGCCCAGCCTGGTAGGTGACTTCGCAAGAGCTTGTCTCAAAATAAAACTGAAAAAGGGACTGGATGTGGCTCAGCGGGAAGGCCCAGGCTGGATCCCCAGTACAGCAAAGAAGAAAAAGGAACGAAGGGCCAGGTACTTCCGTGGCCATCTTGAGAGTGGCAGAAAATGCACGGGACAAAATTCAATCGCTCTTTATGATAAAGGCTCCCAGCAAGGTAGGTCTGGGGGAATTTACCTGGCATAACAAAAGGCCAGATGACTGTGCTAATTAGCAGCAATGCAGCGATCACCTCATGATGGATGCACACATTGAAACCTCAAGCTGTCTACCTAATTGCATATAATTGTATCGTTTAATGCTATCTCGGTGACCTGTTAAGAAATAAATCTATAACTGGAACCAGTGGCTCAGGCCTGAAACTCCCACTACCGTGGAGGCGGAGGTAGAAAGAGCATTAGCTCAAGTCCAGCCTGGGAAACCTAGTGACTCAGGGAGACCCTGTTTCAAATTTTTTAAAAAATTTTTAATAGCTCAGTGGGGAAAGCCAATCTTCAGTATAGCAGCAAAAATAAAACAAGGAATAAATAAAAGTCACAGATGGAAATCCCAGATTTATGTCACACTCATCAAAGAAAAAAAAAAAAAACTGAACTGGGCCCTGGTGATGTAGGCTTGCCATTTCAGTACTCTTGGGAGGCTGAGGCAGGAGAATTGCCAATTCTTGCTGAAAACACTCAGAACAGAGCACAGAATTGGCAGATAGTTTGGATGCTTTATTGCCCCGCAGGCTGTCGGGAGTCCTGGCAGGAGTCCGCAGGAGATTAACTAGGGCAGGGCTCAGTTTCGCCCTGGCGGTTGGCATGAGCATCGGCCCAGTGGAGGATCATGGGCCTACTACTATAGGCAATACAGGGAGCTGCAGCCCAGCCAGCACCAACTGCTTAGCACCCTGTGTTAGTCACCTTTTGGTCGCTGTGACATGAGTACCCAACATCCACCACTTGAGGAAGAGGGATTTATTGAAAGTTCGAAGAAACTTGGGAGACTTGTCTCTGATCTTTCCCACCATCTCCTAGATGGGGGTCAGGAACTTACACCTCCACTGGGCCCTAGGAAACAGGCCTGGCAGGTGTGAAGGAGACGGGAGAGCTCAGAGCCCCCCCTTCCCGAGTTCTCCACAGCTGCCATCTTGGGGGATGCCTATTCCTGGACTCTCTGATTGATACAGGATTTGTCTCAAAATCAAAACTAAAAAATGGGTTTGGGCTGTGCCTAGGAGTGCACGCCTGGAATCCCAGCACTCTGGGAGGCTGAGGCAGGAAGATCACAGCAACTTAGCAAGATCCTATCTCAAATAAAGCATTTAAAGGGTCTGAGAACGCAGCTCAGAGTAAAAGTCCTGGGTTCAATCCCCAGTACTGCAAAAGGAAAGAGAAAAAAGGCTGAGGATGGAGCTCAGCGTGAAGGCCCTGGATGCACGCCCCGACCCTGAGGAAGGTGGGGTGGGGCAGGGGCACCCACAGACCTCACCAGGTGTCCTGACGGCCTCACCTTGGAAGTCGGTGTGGCTTTTTCTTGATTTCTCGAGGGTCTGAAAGCGATCTTATTGAGTGGTTAGTGCATACCTAAGGATCTTCTCTCTTCTCTACTCTCTCTCTCTCTCTCTCTCTCTCTCTCTCTCTCTCTCTGTGTGTGTGTGTGTGTGTGTGTGTGTGTGTGTCTTTGTGATACTGAGGATCAAGCCCAGGGCCTTTGCTCTGAGCTACAACCCCAGTCCATTTTTATTTTTATTTTGAAACAGTCATACCAAGTACGATGTTGCCCAGGCTGAGCTCCAAATTGTGATCCTCCTGCCTCAGCCTGCCATAGAGCTGGGAGGACAGGCCCACACCCCAGGGTTCCTAAGCTTACTACAGGTGAGCCCATCTAAGGGCTTCTATTTCCTGCAGCACTTCTCCCCAGGCCGTGGCCTGGAGCAGGTTCACGGCTCTGCCCGCTCTGCCTGGTGCTCATGAGGAACCACCATGGCGGCACGAGTGCACAGCAGCACCACTTAATGTTTTCTTAAAAAGTAAGTTTTCATTCCTTTGTTTTTGTGTTCTTTTAACACAGAGTTAAACTGCACCCTGAGGCTGCCGGGAGCTCTGGCAGGATTCACGTAGGAGATTAACAAGGCCAGAGACTCAGTTTCCCTTCAGCAGGCAGCACTAGGTTGGGCCCGTGGGAATCACAGGGCTACTACTACTAAACGATACGGGAAGGGTAGTCACCCCGCAGTATCTATACTCACCAGTGAAAAACCCTGCACAGAAAATACAGACCTCCGTCAATATCACTGGCAAAAGCATTCTGACGTTGAAACAAATTTTTTGAGACAGGGTCCTGAACTCACTATGTCGTCTAAGTTGGCCTTGAACTCACAGCCATCCTCCTGGCTCAGCCTCCTGAGGGTTGAGATTACAGGTGTGCGCCACCACACCCAGTAATCTTTATGTGGTGCTGGGGAATTGAACGCTGGGCCTTGTGCATGCTAGACATGCGTTCTGACTACTGAGCTATGGCCTAGCTCATTAAATTGACATTGCCATGGGGCTGAAATACTCCGTTGTGCATCTGGGTTCCACCCCAAACAGCGCTGTGATGGGGACAGACAGACGGTGGGTGCAGGTGGGGCTGCTCCCTGCGTCACAGAGCCAGCGGGTCCTTGCCACCTATCATAGCACAGAGCGCTGCCTCTGCGTGCAGGTGCATCCCAAGGACAGGAAGCCCTCACTGAGAGGACGGGGAGGTGGGATCAGCCCAAGCCACGCCGACCTGACCTTGAAGCAGACTGTCGTGGCGGGAGGGGGGGAGCACAGGCTTTGGGGCGGGAGGGGGGGGTGGAGCACAGAATGTCATGCTCAATGCTCCACCCACCAGCTGTGCCTCTGGTCATAAGGGGCTTAATGTCTCTGAGCCTCAGGTTTAACATCTGTAGAATGGAGACAAATATGCAGACTAGCTTTGCTGATCAGACTGAACAAGCAGCTGACAAGAATACCCTGCACTGCAGATGTACACGGCAGGCATTGGACAACTGCTTTTATTTTTATTGTCCGAAATGAGAGCTGGGTGGGATGGCAAAGCCTGTAATCCCAGGACTCTGGGAGGCTGAGGCAAGCAAATGCTCAAGCCTGGGCAATTCAGTGACTTAGTGAAAGCCTATCTCAAAGTTAAGAGGTTTAAAAGGGGCTGAGGATACAGCTCAGTCTGAAGTCCCTGGGTTTACTCTTTAGAAAGATCAGGTGGGGGAGGGAAAAAAGAAAAAAGAAGAAATACAGTAAAGTAGTAATTAATTAGTCCATCACTCACAGAAAAAAAAAGGTGTTAGAAATGGCCAGAGCCAGGCTCAGTAGCACAGTCCTGTAATCCCAGCACCCTGGGAGGCTGAGGAAGGAGGATTCCAAATTTGAACCCAGCCTGGGCCACTTAGTGACTTAATGTGATCTTGTCTCAAATGCAAAAATAAAAATGGGCTGGGGATGTAGTTCAGAGTGAAGGTCTGGGCCTAGTGTCACAGAAAGAAGGAAAGAAAGGAAGAAAGAAAGAAAGAAAGAAAGAAAGAAAGAAAGAAAGAAAGAAAGAAAGAAAGAAAGAAAGAAAGAGAGAGAGAGGAAGGAAGGAAGGAAGGAAGGAAGGAAGGAGAGACAGAGAAAGAGAGAGAGAGAGAGAGAGAAAAACCGAGCAAGCAGGATGTCATGCATAGACTGTAAATTGCTACTTCCTGGTAAGAAACAGTTACAGAGGATAAACACAGGCTCCCTGGATGTGACAAGCCTGGCCACGCTTTCCTCCTCGGCCTGCCCTTCATCCCCAGCTGGGCAGCCCAGTGACGTGTGTCTGCAGCAGGACAGATAAGGAAGACAAAGTGACCAGCCCAGCTCACTCTCCTGTGCGCCGAGGAAAGAAGATAGGAAACGCTCTCTGAGAACTTACCATCAGCTCAGTCCCTGACACATCAAGCAAGACAAAATGAAATGCCATGTCCCACTCTGCAACCTTGAAAATGAAACCCTTCCACCCGGCAGGGTGTCAGCAGCCTGGGATGGGGTCTCGGGGAGGGGACTGTCCTCCAGCTGCAGTGATGGCAGGACAAGGGCACAGTCCACTGGTGAGCAATGGAGGAGAGAGAAGCAGGCCGTCAGTCCGCTTTCCCAAAGCTGGAACACCCTATTCACTGGGCTCACAGTTTCCAGTGCGTTTAGTCTGTGGTCGGCTGCTCCAAGGCATGGCGGAACAGCACAGTGGGAGGCAGCTGCTTACCAGGTGACATCCAGGAACCAGAGAGAGAAGGGAGGGGACGGGGCAGGAATGTCCCCTTGGGATCACACCTGAGCGGCCCACCGCCGGCCAGGCCCCTCTCCCGACGGCACAGCCAGCCCTGAACTCACCCACGGATGGATCCACAGATGAACACAGCGCCCATGACCCAGCCACCTTGAAGACACTTGAGAATCTGGGGGAGACGTTTTAGATAAAAGCCATTACCGCAAAGGACAAAGCTGCGCCTGTCGGAGCCGGGCCCCCAGCAGGAAGGGCCCTTCTTCTCTAGCTCTACCTGCCTTCCGTGATTCATCCCACAAATATTTGCTGAGCCCACACTGTTGGCAAAGTCCCACCGCCGGGCTCAAAGCTCTGACTTGGTGGTTAACCAGGTCTCACCGGAGCTGGAGTCAAACGCTCAGACAGGGAAAATCCTTCCCCCAGAACATATCCAAGGACAGACAAGGGGGCGCGTGTGAGTCGGAGACAGAGGGGGTGCGGCCGAAGATCGGCTGAACGGAAACGCTTTCTAACCTGACTTGTGTATTTTTCTACAAGATTGTTTCTCTGCATAGCCCCAGATGTTGAACACCAATGACCCTTGAAAGTAGAGAAAAAGGCCAAGCTGGGGGTGGTGGCACACGCCTGTAATCCAAGCACTGGGGAGGCTGAGGCAGGATTGTTGTGTGTTCGAGGCCAGCTTAGGCTCCATAGTGAGTTCAGGACCAGCCAGGACTACAGAGTGAGGTCCTGTCTCAAAAAATAATAATAATAACAATAAAATAAATGAAACAAAAGAAAGCCAAGTCCAGTGGCTCAAGCCTGTAATCAGAGCACTCTGGGATGCTGAGGCAGGAGGATCACAAATTTGAGCCCAGCCTGGACAATTTAGCAACTTAGTGAGACTCTGTTTCAAAATCAAAAATCAAAAATGGCCTGGGGTGGAGCTCAGTGTGAAGGCCCTGGACTTGACCTCCAGGACTGGGGACTTACCCCAGGCCCCAGTGCCAAAACTGAAGGAGCCATCTTCATCTGGGCTGGGAACTCCCATCACCAACATCCCACTTCTGTTTTCCCTGTGGAAAAGCCACATGGAGCAAGAGGTCTTTATCAGAACCCCTGCAGAGCCAGATCAGAGATCTTTCCGAGGGGGTCTCACACTTTAGCTTCCTGGAACCTTCCTGATGGGTTTTGAGAGGTCTTGTCCTCTTCCTGGGGAGAAGCTTCCAGCTGGGCTGGAGTCAGCTCACTGTTTCAGTGGCCACAAGCTTGGAAAAGATTATGCTGGACCTGACTGTGCAGGCCTGATGTCTCAGCACTCTAGGAGGCTGAGGCAGGAGGATTGCAAGTTCTAGATCAGCCTGGGCAACTTAGCTACTTGAAGAGATCCTATCTCAAAATCAAGAGGAAAACAATGGCCTGAGGGACATAGCTCAGTGTGAAAGTCCTGAGCTTGAGCCCAAGGACCACAAATAGATAATGTACATATAATTAATATTAGTGTACATGCATCATTAATATGTTATCATTACATACATCATAATTAATATCATAGTTAATGTACAGATATGTTAATGTACATGAGAACTAAAGCTTCTTTTAAAAAAATGTTTCATTGTAATGTTAAAAACTCAAGGGAAAACCTTGTGGCCTGCTGGTGAGACACACCTGACCCTAGCAGGTCAATGCAGACGGGGGAACAGGCCAAGGAGGAGGCGGCCCCACGGGGACATCCTTCCCTCAGCCTCAGACACCACACTGCTTCTGTGTGCCCACCGTCTGTCCACAAAATGGCGGCCACCCAGTCCCGGGTTCTCAATCCCCCAAGTAAAGCAAACGTCTTTGTTTTGCTGGTACTGGTGATTGCCCTGCCCCGGGTCTTCACACTGGGCTCCATCTGCAGGCCTTCGTTAGTTTCAGTTTTGAGACAGGTTCTTAATAAAGTGGCTAAATCTTCCAGGCTGGGCTTCTACTTGCAGTCCTGCCTCAGCCTCCCAGAGGGCTGGGATGACAGGCCTGCGCCACCCGGCCCTGCTGGAAAAGCCCACCTTCAACTCTCCCCTAGAAGCTGCTGGCAAGTCAGTTTGATTACATTCCAAAGCCTTATGCAAGATGGCTTCAGGGGCTTGGCATGATAAACGATGTCCCGCTGGCAGCGCTAACGCGCAGCCAGTTCTAATTAATGAGGTGTGCAAACGCAAGGGTGCTGGCCCCCTGCAGAGGCGGGAGCCTGGGGGGCGCAGGGCCACGACTCAGGAATTAGAGCCCAAAGAAATAAACTAATCGCTTCTCCTTTTGGCCCCGCCCCCCTCCTTTGCCATGCAAATAGGTTACAGGTCTTTTTCTCCTTCCTGGTGTTTCAGCTTGTCTTTGATGGTCCCTTTGTCCACAGTGACAAGTGTCCTTCCACTCAGATCTACAGGAGCACCTAGCTTCTCATCCAACGTGTCCCACTCATGGGCAATTAGTCCCAACTAAAAATACAATCTGTTCAGAGTAATTGACTCTAGGAAGTTAGGAGAGGAAAAAAAGGCCCACCAGGTGGCACAGGCCTGTCATCCCAATACTCTGAGAGGCTGAGGCAGGAGGATCACAAGCTCCAGCCCAGCCTGGGCAACTCAGTGACTTAGGAAGGCCTTGTCTCAAAGTCAAAAATTTGAAAAAATGGGCCGGATATAGAGCTCAGTGTGAAGACCCTGGCTCAGTCTCTTGTACCACACACACACACACACACACACACACACACACACACACACACACACAGTCGCACGCACACACACAAGCACACGAAAGAAAGCTGCTATAAAGTCAGGTCCATAAACATGTCATTTGCCAAGCCCGCCTGTTCTTGTCCCGGGCAGCCCTTGCTGGCTATTAAGGTAATGTCAGAAAGAAACATTCCTCTCTCTCTCATAACCAGAATGAGTCTTTTTTCTCCATCTGCTGCATAACAAGAAGTCATAATCTGCTTTTTATGACATCACCATAAAAAGACATCAATAGAACAAAAAAATGCATTGCCCCTGGCAATAAAAGTGTATATTATGGATGGGGTAGAACATTCCCATCCAGGTACAATTGACCTTAATTAAGGCTTGTCAAAGGATACATTTTCAAAACACCTAAATCAGATATTGCAGCGCGGTGAATTTGCTGTTGTGGGGGCATGGGTGCACCTTGGGGGATGAAGCCTGGGGCTGAATCAACTTCCCACACAGCCAGGCTGTTTGGTGCTGGCCTGTCTTCCTAGCACTCCGGTAGGCTGAGGCAGGAGGATCACATCTTTGAGTCCTGCCTGGACCACTGAGCAACTTGGTGAGACCCTGTTATGGTTTGGATTTGAGCGTCCTCCAAAAGCCTCAGGTTCCTATGGATACTATGTAGGGCTGGGAGGCGGGGCCTGGCTGGAAGGGGCGGGGCTTGGGGTTGACCTGGAGGGGCGTGACTGGTTCTAGCACGGGTCTCTGTTCAGCCATGCTGTGAAGATGGGCGTCTGGAGCAGTGGCTCCAGCTCTAGCTGCAGCCCCACGATGTGACTCCACCGTTTTCCAGCTGCCCCCACCAACCCTAACCTTTGGAAACCATGAGCTAAAATAAACTTTTCCTCCCCTTATTTGTGCAGGTTGGGTATTAAGTCACAGCGATGAAAAAGTGACGAAGAACCTGTCTGAAAACGAATAATAAAAATGGGCTGGGGATGGGGGCGGGGTACAGCTCAGCAGTCAGCACGCTTGCTTAGCAGGTGTGAGGCCCTGGGCTCATTCCCTAGAGCCACGCACCACGTACACTGGCCATGGTAGTGCACACCTGCAATCCCAGCACCTGGAAGCCTGAGGCAGGAGGATTGCAATGTGTTTGAGCCCAGCCTGGACTACACAGTGAGTTCAGGGCCAGCCTGAACTACAGACTGAGACCCTGCTTAATAAATAAAATAAATGGCTGGGTACATAGCTTAGTGTGAAGTCACTGTGCTGACTCTCCAGTACTGCAAAAAAGAAAGAAAGAAAGAAAGAAAGAAAGAAAGAAAGAAAGAAAGAAAGAAAGAAAAAAGAAAGAAAGAGA
Source organism: Ctenodactylus gundi (assembly GCA_004027205.1). Taxonomy (NCBI): domain Eukaryota; kingdom Metazoa; phylum Chordata; class Mammalia; order Rodentia; family Ctenodactylidae; genus Ctenodactylus; species Ctenodactylus gundi. The sequence goes on from PVKB01003754.1 coordinate 142,658, forward strand.
AAAAGAGAAAAAGGAAAGGAATGAAGTCCTGTTTGAGTTTACAAAGTCATAAAGAATAAACAATGATAACGCTCTATAGCAGAAGTCAGCCAGATGTCTCCATAAAGGACAAGCCCTTCGTCCACTTGTGCGGCTATAACCCAACGTTGTATAACAGGCACATGCACAACGAAGACTTGTAATTTAAAAATATACAGCTGCAGGGTGTGGTAGCCGACATCTATAATCCCAGCACTTAGAAGGCTGAGGCAGGAGGAAGGCTGTGAGTCCAAGGCCAGGCTGGGCTCCACAGTGAGTGCAGAGCCAGCCTGGACTGCACAGCAAGACCCTGTCTCAAAGCAAACAGGTGGGAGTGTAGCTCAGCACTTAACAGTACTTGCCTCGCACTGTAAGACTCTGGGTCAATCCCCTAGCATCTTATGAAAGTTAGCTGGGCGTGGAGGTGCACGCCTGTCATCTCAGCACTCAGGAGGCTGAAGCAGGAGGACTGTCAGGAGTTTGAAGCTAGCCGAGGCCAGCGACTTCGGGACAGGCTAGACTACAGAGTAAAGTCCTGTCTCAAAAACAGCAACAACAAAAATAAACCCCATAAACAACAACAACCTTGAAGGAGCCCATGCCTCCTGCTTCCGGAAGCTGGACTGTTCGGTCTTCTAGGCTGCACACCACCCCGTTTTCCCTGTGTCCTCACAGGGAAGGAGAGAGAGCTTCCCCGGGGCCCTCTTACAAGGACAGTGATCCTACGCACGGCGTCTCCGGGCCCACAGCCCCAAGCGACACCGCGGAATAGCGCCACCGCGGCATACTGCCACATGTGTCCTGGGAGTGCAAAACACACATCTGAGGGGCTCTCAGCCATTCAGCCCTCTGGAGCACATGGGGATGATTTCAGCAGCAGGCCACGACAGGGTCCGCATCATGGCCTCTCTCTCTCTCTCTCTCTCTCTCTCTCTCTCTCTCTCTCTCTCTCTCTCTCATTTTGTTTCATTTTTGAGATACAGTTTCTGCAGTTCAGGCTGGACCTTGAATTCGCAACAGTCTTCCTGCCTCAGCATCCTGAATGCTAGGATTAAGGCTTACACCACCACCATGCCCAGTTCTTCTCTTTTTATATGAAACCTGCCCAATGCAAATTAACAAGTAATTTTGGGTGCCAGCTATTTTTTTTTTTTTACCAAGCAAGCAGGGGATGGGTCTCCTGTATGGGTTTCCTGATTCCTGCTGTGCAAAGGGAACCTTCTGTACCCCCCAGCAGACCACTGCTGAGATGCAGCACCTGTCACCCGCATGTGAAGGACAAGCAACTCAGCTGGCTTACGCTGTCTGACGACTGGGTCCATGGCCAGCTGGCTCCAGGGAAGACGCATCACGGGGGAGTGCACGGCAGAGAAAGATGAACTGAGGTGGACAGGAAGGGGGCAGGGGACAGTGCCAGTGAGGAAGGAGCCAGGACCACACCGGGTCCCCAAGGTCACCTCCATGACCCACCCAGACCCAGATCAGAAGTGCACCTGACCACCCCGAGAAGTCACCCACAAGACAACACTGGCCCGTGAGGGTTCATTTGAACAGACAGCCACCCACCACTGGCAGATCATTTTAATACACATTCATCGACCATACGCCAAGAGTCGCAAGAACACCAGTCACGGGGTTTCTAAAAATCTCCCATTCTTTTTTTCCACCATAGGAACGCGGCTAAAACACATACATCCCTACAACAGGGCAGCAGATTAGAACACATTCTCCCTTGGAAATACATTTGGAAGGTGTACAAAAAACGTGTGTGGGGACACAGGGAAAATGGCCATTAAGATGCTCTGCCAGACAGGTGGGTCCACCTCTCATAGGTATTTTCAAGATGCCCCTGCCCAGTGCCCCCTGCAGCTGTGCGGGCTGCCCACTGCACAAGCCAGCAGGCTGTACGCGCAGCCTCTGTGACACGTGCCCTTGACACCAAAAACAGTGCGCGTTCTGGGCGTCGTGATGCAGTCACCTGAGTGACCCATAGAGAAACTTCCTATAAGTGAGCCATGAATGGGAAGTCACGTTGGAAAGGACACACCACGTTACCTGACCTGGAACAATCAGTGTCCTGAGTTGGAGCCCCACAGAGTCACAGCCTTTTGAGTCTGAGGAAGACCCCAGGGTCACAGAAATGTTGTCACTCACGAGACTCACCCACAGTGTTATACAGACAAGCCAACCCTAGCAAAGAAATAAAAGCTTCATGTGGACATAAAGGCACACACCATGGATATGATTACTCACAACTGGAAAAAAAGGAATTTGAATAGTAATTTTGATGAGGTTTTCCAGTGACACAGGGTGAGGTGGAACTTTTTTTCAAACGCCCAGTATATTTGAAATTGTTGAACTTGAAGAAAGGTGATGCATTTCTGCTTTGCAAAGTGACACGATATTTACTCTGGTGGCCTTCTCTGTAAAGACAGCTCTCAGGAATCTGCTCCATGGGTAGATTAAAAGAAAAACATTTAATCTGATCTTTCAAAGTAAGACAGTAACAACTTTTCTAACAACGTTCATGGGTGGAAAAGCATTTTTTGTGGTCCTTCACACTACACTATAATTCCCAGTCAATTTTTAGTTTTGATTTTGAGACAGCATCTCACTAAGTTGCTAAATTGCTCAGGCATGGCTCCACAACTTACGATCGTCCTGCCTCAGCCTCTCCAGAGCGCTGGCATGACTGGCCTGTGTGCCACCAGGTCCAGCCTGAAAAACACTTTTAACAACATTTTCATTGGTCATATTTTTTATCAGCATAGTTGGTGTGTCAAGTAGCACTCACATGTACACACTCAAACACAAGTCTCTAGAATGTTCAAAAATCTTCCAAATGCAATTTTCAATAGATTTTTGGGCCTGTTTATGCAAATACACAAACATGAAATATCACCCAGTTAGTTCGTGTGAATAATTGCCTAGCATCAGGAACATGAAAATTTGCTAGCCTGATGTCAACAAAAGCCTTTGTGCCACTGGTAGATGGCATTAAAGAATGAGAATGCTGATTTAGTGAGTGTGTCGTGATGGCCTCCCCCAGTAGGACAGGAAGAGAGGCAAGCACCTCTTTCTGACGTTTCAATCCCAACAGCCAATAAAATCAAGCATTAAAGAAAAACACCAAACTTAGCATTGCAATATCTAACTGTAACCTCCAGTGTGAACATTTCATACACAATGAAGCATGTCTTGTCCTGGTACAGATTATAAGGTGGCACAGCCCTGTTATCCTAGCACTTTGGGAGGCTGAAGCAGGAGGATCACAAGTTCAAGCCCAGGCTGGGCAACTTAGCAAGTCCCTGTCTCAAAATAAAAAATAAATAAAATAAAATAAAAGATAGGGCCGGGGGGTGTACTCAGTGAGAAAGCCCTGGCCTCACTCTCTAGTACCAAAGGAAAACCAACCTGTGAACACCACAGGGCCAAGGTCAGGGCTCGCTGCACATCTGTAAACAAAAATCTGGGTCCTGTCTCATGGCCGGGGGGCCCAGAACAAAGCTGCCCAGCTCCTGGTGGCCAGGAAGCACAGTGAGGAAAGAGTACCAGAGAGGAAGGGGCCTGGGAGGAGGTAGAGTACCCAGCGTCACACCTCCATGACCCACCTGGCCACAACCACAAGTGCACCTCACCCATCTACTGGGCCCCTCTGAGGCCATGGAAGTTAACATATCCAGGCTAATGGTCACAATGAATCCGCACCCTTTTGTTTTGTGAAGACTGAGCATAGACCTTTGCAGTGACCCACACCCCAGCCCTTTTTATTTTGATTTTGAGACAATCTCTAAGTTGCTAAATTGCCCAGGCTGGGCTTGAACTCACGATCCTTCTGCCTGAGCCACACAGAGGGCTGGGATTACAAGTGAGTGACACCACGTCTGGTGAAGTCGCCACCTTCTACAGTGAACATCGGGAGGTGAATAAGGCACGATCACAGTTTTCCAAAAAACACCCCAGATGTGGTAGCGGTGGGGACACAGGCAGGTAAGTGCCACACTACCATGGTGAGCCCCTGCCGCGCCCCGGAGACTCTGGGCTCCTCCTCTAGGGCCCTGGGTGATCTATCTGGTATGCAAAGAAGCGGAGGCTTGTCTGGAATACAAGATGACAAAAAGCATTTCATAGACTAAAGTTCTCTTTCGCCGCAGGCTACATCTGTCCAAATTGGGTTGACTCTAGTAACAGGGCCGCCATTATGCGGCATCGCATCAGCACTGTCACCTAACCAGAAGGCTCTGGGTACTATTAAAAGTCAAATCAGTTGATCAATGAAATATTAACATCCCTAGATAACTGGCCCAGCGTACACAACATTAACACTGCAAACTGTAAATCAGGTTGTGCACACGAATTTAGCCAAAAAGCCACTAAAACAAGCCCGTGAGCAGAGCCAGTGGGGCAGCACTCTGGAAGATGGGGGCAAGAGAATCTCAAGTTCAAGCCCAGCCTGGGCAATTTAGTGCCCGACAATCATGGGGATGTAGCTCTATGTGAAGGCCCCGGGCTCAATCCTCAGTACAAGAGGAAAAAAATCACCCAGTTGAACTACCGCGAGTCAAGGTGGTCTGAACCTTGGTGTCCGCGCTTGCGAGCTGCTGCTGGGCTTTGAGCCCCTTCTCTTGGGTGTTACTATTAATTACTGCTGCTGTCAATACAGGCACATGGCCTTTTGGGTAGACACATGCTCTCATCTGACTTGAGCACTTTCCAAAGCATAGAATCCCAAGATGGTGTATGTTTAATTTTGCATAAAACTGTGCCAGCCATTTTCAACTTACCTCCTTTAACTTTGCAGAATGATAGCATTTTGTTCCTTTTGAGCATCCTGAAAGTCATGGTGTAAGTGATTTACCCAAGGTTATTTGGGCATAGTAACAGGTACCAGTTGATCCCACTCAAAAGCTTGGTCTTCCTGCTGGGCCGGGTGGTGCAGGCACCTGTAATCCCAGCACCCTGGGAGGCTGAGGCAGAAGATCACAATTTTCCAAGCTTGGACAATTTAGCAAATCCCTGTCTCAAAATGGAAACAACAAAATGCTGAGGATGTGGCCTAGTATGAAAGTCCTGAGCTCTGTCTCCATCACACATATACACAGATACACACACACACACACACACGCACGCACGCACCCCACTACTTACCACTGAGGGTACTGCAAAGAAAAAAGGAACTTCTCTCTGGCAGTGCAGTGTGGAGTTCATACTTTTGAAATCTGTAATTAATTCCCTGAGGTCTGTCAGGCTGCAAGTGCAACCGATTATTAATGAGCTCAGAAGACACAGGTCACTTTCTCCATCAGTGTCAGGGAAGGCGCGTGTAGGTCTTAGCACCCAGGCAGCCACGTGAGGTTAGGGTATCAGACTTAAGTAAAAGCTCAACCCAGATGCTAAGGGAGGCAATGTGGTCCATTAACACACGGGGATGACCTCTGCACAGACACCAGAACAACCCCCCCACTGGAGAAGCAACTCACTGCAACAGGAAGTCAAGGGCTCCGTGGGGGTCAGGGTCAAATTGTTAGCAGAATTCTTAAGGGACGAATTGTACACGAAATCTGTTACTGTGAAAGATGTGAACTTTGGCGATTGTCCCAAAACAGAGGCTATTAAAAATGCATTAGGAAGGTCATGTTTACATTTCAATAGTAGACTGAATGCCTGTCCTCATACAAAAGGGGTCCTTTCTGTATGGTACAGTCTTTAGCCCCTGTCAATAAGAGATGTGCTTACATTTCACAAAATCATAGCTCATGGGGGAAAAAAAAAGAAAGGATTCCATGAACTCAAGGCCAGTACACGGAATTAGAATAATACTAGTACGGGCCCAGCGGCGCAGGCCTGTCATCCTTGCACTCTGGGAGGCTGAGGCAGGAGGATAGCAAGTTTGAGCCCAGCCTGGGCAACTTAATGAGACCTTACCTCCAAATCAAAAATAAAAATGGGCTGGGTATGTAGCTCAGTGTGAAAGGCTTGGGCTCCACCCCAGTAATATTTTTAAAAAAGAAAAAATGTCATCTCAAACTTGTCACCATAGCGGGAGAATGGGATGGGCTCAACAGAATTGAAAATTCTCCACCTTCTGGATAACTTTCCTCAGTGAAGGCGCACCAAGGATCAACAGGCGGGATCATTCATCCAGTAGCGCCCTTCCACGTCCTGTCTGAGGCCTGGCTGTCCCCTTCCCCTTTTCCAGTGCTCCCCAGCACGACAGCTAGTGACTGCCATAACCCGTGACGCGAGGCTGGGCACAGAGCTTCACGTCAGCAGAGAGGTGCTGGCTGGGCTATTTGACCCAGCAAGGACTCCTCAGCATCAAGGCTGTTCTTCAAAGACCCGATCTGCCGTCTTAACTTTCTGTCCCAGGGACTGTGTTTTTTCTTTTAATTGCCCACACCGACTCTTTTATCTAATTTTCCAGGCTGTTGCTCTTGAAAGCGCTATCGCTGGCTGGGCCTGGTGGCACAGGCCTGTCATCCCAGCACCCATGGCAGGCTGAGGTAGGAGGACGGCTGCGAGTTCAAGGCCAGCCTAGGCTACATAATGAGATCAGGACCAGTCTGGACTGTACAGTGCGATCCTGCCTCAAATAAATAAATGATATTAAATTTAACATGGGCTGAGGATGTAGCTCACTGCAAAGGCCCTGGTTCCATCCTCAATATCACAGAAACAAACAACCCTCCATCGGTACCTTTGTAATGGCAATTCCCCACTTGTCTACACCCTCTCTACTCACAGGAGGTTCTACAGGACATAAGCCAAGTTTCTACGAGTCTCCATTTTTCTTGGGAAGGTGTATTAAAACACCTCTTGCTTGGTGGCCCAGGCCTGTCATCCTAGCACTCTGGGAGGGAAGAAGCAGGAGGATCACAAGTTTGAACCCAGCCTGGGCAACTTAGTGATGATTTATTTGGAGCACAGTTTGAGGTCTCACACAGTCCATTCAGGAGGTGGCTGGCAAGAGTGGGGCACGTGACAGGGACGGAGGCTGGAGCCATGCTCGCCTCAGGGCAGACAAAAGCCAAGGGAAGCAGGAGCCCAGGGGGTCTGGAAACTCAGACCAGGAAACAGCTGCAGCCATGTTTCTCTTCAGGCCTTTACTTAGCTCCAGTTGCCATTCGGGGCCCTCCCTCACTTTCTGGCCCACAGTCAACAGAACACACCTGAGAGTTCTGCCCAGGCAATCCCCAATCTCAACAAGTTGACACAGTCTCTCTAGGTCCAAGCCCAAGCATCAGGACCCACCTCTCAGTAAAACAGTTCCACAGTTAATCCACTACATTCAAATATGCTACTTGGGGGGAGTGGGGCATTCCAAATCCAAAACACAGCATGTGGTGCTGGGGGATGGACCCAGGGCCTCACTTGGGCTAGGCAAGCACTCCAACCAGAGCGACAGCCCCCAGCCCCAGATCTTTCCCACTCACAGCACAAACACCACGAGACTCCCGCAGCTTCAGGAAGAGCAGACACACAATCTGCGCAAGAAGCTGTCAGAGGAGGTCAGAAGGGACTCTGAGGAGGGACAGAGTTGACACAAAAAAGGGTCCGTGGGCCAAGGAGCCTGGCGGTGCACGCCTGTGTCATCCCAACACTGGGAAGCTGAGGCTGGAGGATTGTAAATTCAAGCCCATCCTAGGTCATTTGGTGACCCTATGTTTCAAAAGCAAAAATAAAAGTGGGCTGGGGATGTCACTCAAGCACACGCGGAAAGATGTCACTGGAAGTGCAAATGCTCAGGGGCGGGAAGATGTAGGCGGGTAGCAGGACTTGGGCTCCCCGCACAGGAGCGAAAGCCTGGCGGGTGGCAGGACACACAGTGGGGATGTCACTGGGGTCACCTTTGAGAGGACTTGAAGGCCACACTGAGGCAAAGCTGTCGGGACAGGGGCTGTGATTGGAGAAGTTCAATTCTGACCAAGGTGAAAGAGTCCATGTGGTGAGGCAGGGTTTGGGGTGGGGGGGTGGGGGTGGGGGGTCAGGGGGCTTGGTAGGGTTCAGGATGGGGACCAAGACACCCTCAGAGAAGGCTGGCTTTGAGTCAGAGGAGGGTGGACACAAACAGGTCCCCACAGACAAGGGAAAGAGCCTCCAGCCAAGAGACACAGCAGCTGAGTGTATGAGCCCTGGCTGGAAGCTTAACCCACTCGGCAGGCTTTGTTATTTAAATCTCAATTAACCGCTGCAAAGCCTGAGGAGTCTAACCACTTCCTTCCAACTCCCCTACTGCCCAGGGCCTTGTCTGGTTTATTGATGACCTGGAAACAGTGTGTGGGGGTTGAACTTGTGATCTTCCTGCCTCGGTCTCCTCAACACTGGGATAAAAGGCTTGCACCACCAGGCCCAGCTCGGGTTTGCTTTTCATAGAAAAGCCCTGACTTCGGCCTCTTGTTTTCCATCTTCTAATTAGGGGAGATAAGCAGCTTTTAGAGCTGGAAGATAGCAGCTCCGTCCCCACAGCCCCGTTTATACAGAGAATAAGCTCTTTCTAGTCAAGCGCACCCTCACTGAGGGCTCCGTGGACATACAGTGGAGGCCGCGGGAGGCTTCTCTGCCGGGACAGCCCGCACAGTACCAGGAGGGGCGAGAGGGCAGTTGGCTTCCTGGGGTGGCCAGCTCCGCCAAGGGCGAGTTAACACTGCTTTACATTCTGCTGATCAACAGGTATGCTCAAAAAATACAGTGAATGTTGAAATTTAAAAATGTGTTACAGTAAGAGACCCGTGGCCACGAGTCCCCTCATGGAACACACTTGTCCCCTCTTCCTGGCCACTTTCTGAAGCAGTTCTGGAAGTCCTCTTTCCTCAGAGTCTTTAGTTGTGTGGCTCTGGCTGCCTCAATGTCCTTAATGGATTCAGAACACTGACCTTTCAGTCACGCCCAGTGGTGCAGGCCTGTCACCCCAGCACTCTGGGAGGCTGAGGCGGGAGGGTCACAACCTTGAGGCCAGCCTCGGCAATTTAGCAACTGCAAGTCCCTGTCTCAAAAATTCAAAAAACCAAAAAAGGGCTGTGAATGTAGCTTGGTGGGATGGCCCTGGGTTCCATCCCCACCGCAACAACAAAATAGAATAAATAGAATAGGTGAGTGTTTTTGAAAAGTCATGGGGTTAAATAGAGAGCTGGCTCCCAAGCCAGGGGTGGGGGTGCACACCTGTAATCCAGCACTCTGGTAAGCTAAGGCAGGGGACTGCAAGTTCAAGCCCAGCCTGTGCAACTTAGCTGTTGAGACCCCGTCTGAAAACAATAAAAAGGTTAGCTGGGGATGTAGCCCAGTGGGAAGGTGGGAAGGCCATGGACTTGAGCCCAAGTAACACACACACACACACACACACACACACACACACACACACACACACACACACAAGAACCCTGCCTGTTGAAGTGCTGTCTCCTTTGCCCGGTCCCTTTCCGCCATGCGGTCCTCCCACAGAGGGTCTGTAAGACAAAATCAACAGCTCCTGGCGGCCACCACAGGTGACAAGACACCAAGGCTTTGCTGTGCAGTGCAGAGACAGGCTCTGAGCAGGGCAGGGCCAGCAGGACAGGCTCTTTTGACCCCTCTCTCTCTCTTTCTGGTACTAGAACTAGAGTCCTGGGCCTTCACCCTGAGCTACAGCCCTAATCCAGCTTTTCATTTTGATCCTGAGACAGCATCTCACTAAGTTGGCCAGGCTGAGCTCAAACTTGCAACCCCCCTGCCTTCATCCCTGGAGTATAGGGATTACAGGCTCGTGCCATGAGGGACCGGCATCAGACCAGCATGGTGCCGCGAGGGTGCCGCAGATTTGGCTTCCATTTCCTTCTAGTGGCATGGAAAGTGACCTTTGTCCACTGAAGCTGCTGTGAAGAAACACCGGAGGAAGGTCGCTGATACGCAACCCACGGTGTCCATTCACAAGCCTGGATGCTGAGAGGCCCTACAGGAAAGAAGCAGCAGCAAGCCTGGGGGCCTAGGCCTGTCATTAGGAGGCTGGCGCAGGAGGACTGCAAGCTGGAGACCAGCCTGGCTGCCCAGGCAACTTAGTGACCTAGTCACCAAATGAAAAGAGCTGGGGATGTAGCTCAGTGCGAAGACCCCAAGTTCCATCCCAGTGTTGAAAAAATAAATACATAAATACGTGAATATGGATAAGCCCAGTGTCGAGCTCCAGCCACTCTGCAGGCCGGGGGGGCTATGGAGACAGCACCCGCAGGGTGCTGCAGGCCTAACTGCACCTGGAGCCCTCACTGGCCTCTGCCCTAAAAAGCCAGCCCACAGCAGAGGGCCCTGGGCTCCGGCGCTAGTCCCAGAGACCAGGGGATAGCTCAGCTCACAGACACGGCCAGGTTGGGAGCCTTGAACACCAGCGGCCATCACCACTGTGTGGCAATCACCTGCCATGGTTAACAACCAGCCCAGTGCTAACAGGCCTGGGGCTTGGAGGCAGACGTTGCCATGGCAACTGTGCAGGCGCTCCTGGAAGGACCAACCAGGCCAAGGGGTTGGAGCTGCGTTTCTCTACCTTCCTGCAAGTCTACAGTGAGAACGTCAGAGGGCGGGAGAGCTCCTGATGCAGCGGACTCCAAGGCCCCAGTCGGCACACACAGCCACTGAGGGCGGTGTGGGCCAGCTCCATCCCGCAGCGCCCCTACAGGGGCAGCCATCCTGCAGAACTCAGGCTTAGGGAGACTGCCATAGGTGCACGTGCCTGCTCTACTCCGTGCCCTGGGTCTCCACGGCTTCCCCCTTCCCTGTCCCTGTCTTAGGTTTCCATCAGCGCGCTGCTCAGTTCTAGTCCTCATCACCAGGAAACAAATACTTTCCAAGTCCTACAGCTGAGCCGGGCCCAGTGGTGGCACAGGCCCATCCTCTCAGGGAACTGAGAGGCTGGGGCAAGAGGACTGCATCTTCTTGCCCAGTCCGAGTGCTCAGAGAGAGCCTGTCTCAAAATCAAAAATTTAAAAAATGGGCTGGGATGTAGCTCAGTGTGAAGGCTCTGTGTTCAATCCCCAGTAACACAATGAACAGAATGAATAAATAAAAGAAAATCAAGTTCCAGAGTTGTACTTAGCAGATCCAAATCTGAGAGCTTCTAGAAACCAGGTATGTAGACAAATGCCCAATGTAAAGCAGTGATGTCTATTAGGGAAAAAGGTAAAACTTTCCACTAAAACACTGTGGTTGCATCCAGTGATATTCTCGAAAAGACAATTCATTATAATCCCCTAAATGCAAGAAGTTTGACTCCATGTTACATGCACTGTGTAATATTGAGAATGTGATTAGGTTTTCTCTTCAATTACTCAAATAAGAAAATTAATAAAGCCAGACCCAACAGTGCAGGCCTGTTATCCCAGCACTCTGGGAGGTTGAGGCAGTAAGATCACAGGTTTGAGCCCTGCTTGGGCAACTTCACAACCTAGCAAAACCTTGTCACTCACAATCAACAGTAACAAGGATCTGGCAATGGAACTCAGTGTAAAGCGCTGGGCTCGATCCCCAGGGCCACACACACACGCGCGCGCGATTTCTTATGTTGAAATTACATTTGATACAATTCAGCCTGCAACCATTTCTGATTTAAAAATAATAAACCTTTAATTTTGTGGTCTAAAACTCTTCTAGAAAAAAAGAAACACTTTCCTGGGGTAGAGGAAAGAATCAAATTGGGCCTGGTGGTGCAGGACCATCATCCCAGCACTCTGGGAGGCTGAGAAAGGAGGACTGCAAGTCTGAGCCCACCCTGGGCAATTTACAACTTAGTGAGACCCTGTTTCAAAAATCAAACATGAAGATGGGCTGGGGCTAGAAGCCCAGTGCTCCTCTGTCCCTGCAGGGCCCGCACACGAGCGTGTTCACCGGGCAACAGATGAAGAAGAAAAACGGTTAAATGCTGGCGGCCATCAGCATGTCTGTACAGCTTTATTGGCAGTTTGCCGGGAACAAGCAGGTGTGTCACAAGGGCAGGACACGGCAGCCGCAGGAAGGGGCACTGCCGGGGCTCCTCCATCACGCCTGGTGCTGTCCCGTGCTCAGGGCCAGCTGGAACGTTCTCAGGGCCCGGTGTGTGCCCCGCGCAGCCAGGAGCAGCGAGCCAGCCTCAGCGTGGTGGCCAGCCTCGTGCAGGTGTCTGGCGAGCTCCTCTGCATCCCAGCGGCCCTGCCCGGGGTGGGCCAGGAGGTGTCCAATGGCGTGCGGGTAGAAGGGGGTGGACACGCACTTCACCAGCAGCCTGGGCTCTAGGAGCAGGGACAGGAGCTCGGGGTCACAGTTGGCTTCGGTCACCTTCAGGAATACAGGAGACAGGCGGCACATGAGCAGGCTGTGTGGGCTCTGAGCCCGAACCACGCTCCCTCGCTCTCTGCTCTCCGTAGGGATGGTGGTGTCCAACCAGGTGCTCTAAGCCCAGGCTAAAGTGTAGAAGGGGACATGGTGGTGTCCCCTCATGGCCATGTACACTTCAGCCTGGGCTTAGAGCACCTGCCCCAAACTGTGTACTAGGACACGGACGTTTCAGAGGTCACATACGTGGGGCCACAGGCAGGGAGGGCTCCATTTCTCCCTCCTTCCCTTTCTCTTTCTCTTTCTCTTTCTCTCTCTCTCTCTCTCTCTCTCTCTCTCTCTCTCTCTCTCTCTCCCCACACACACACACACTCTCTCCTCCTTCTCCCAACCCCCCTCCCTCCCTCCCTCTCTCTCTCTGCATTGTGGTTTGGACCCAGAGGAGGGCACACCCACTCCGCCCCTCCTGCCACATCACAAGGAGCGCTGGCTGCAGCTCCGGCTGTGGCCCTAGCCCCACCATGTGGCTCCACCATTTTCCAGCTGCCCGTCCATGGATACGTGTGACCTTCTGAAACTGTGAGCTGAAATAAAAATTCTCCTCCCTGGACTTGTGCATGTCAGGTACTGTGCCCCAGCAGTGAACAGACCCTCTCCACTGCCTGTTCTGTCTCCCCTCCCTCTCTTCCTTTATTTCAATGTGAAATGCAGACTCAGTGACAGGCTAATAACATACAGCCTAGGGACCTGTGCCCATATGGATCACGTCTGACCACTTTGTCCCTTTCTCTGTAACGCTTCCTCCCTCCCCCGTCAGTGTCTCCTCCCTTTCCTAGCAGTCCATTCCCCCCTTCCTATCCTCTCTTACATTAAGATCTTCTTAATACATATATTATGGCAATCTGGTATGAGAGACAGCAATTAAATCCAATCCTTTGTGCTGGCCCATTGCAGTGAGCATTACTGACTAAGTGACCCCATTTTCTTCCAAATGCTGCATATCTTATCTTTCTTTATGGTTGCGTAATATTCCACTATGTATGTATACCACATTTTCTTTATCCATTCTTCTATTAATGAACACACAGCTTATTTCCAGGACTTAGCTATTATGAACTATGCTGCTATAAATCTTTATTTCTTCCTTCCTTTCTGTCTTTCTCTTTCTTTCTTTTTCTTTCTCTCTTTCTTTCTTAGCACTGGAGCTGGACCACAGGATCTTTGACTAAGCTACATTTCTAGCCCTTATTTTTTATTTTCATTTTTTAATCTCTTTAAAAAAGTGAATGTTTTTGAGACAAAGTCTTTAGAGGCTGCTAAACTGCCCAGGTGAGATTCAAATTTGGAATCCTCCTGCCTCAGCCTCCTGCAGCACTGGGATTACAGGATGTGTAGTGCCACACATGGCTTTCTTTTATATTTTGATACAAGGTTTCATTAAACTGCTATGATGATCTTTGTATGGCCCATTTTAGCAATTATTTTAGCAACTGCGTTTAAAGAAGACCCTGAGAGTCAAAGAAAAAAACAGCCCAACTAAAGACCTGTCATCCCAGCAGAGCACTCTAGAAAACTGAGGCAGGAGGATCGAAGTTTGAGCTCAGCCTGGGCACTTATCAAGGTAACAAGACCCTGTCTGAAATAATAAAAAGGGGCTGGGGATGTAGCTCAGAGCAAAGGCCCTGGGTTTAATGCCCAGGACCACAAACAAACAAGGGCTGGAGGAATAGCCCAGTGGTTAGAGCGTTTCATTAGCAAGCACAGGCTTTCAATTCCCCAACACCACATAAGCCGGGCACAGTGGTGCATGCCTATAATCCCAGCACGTGGGAGGCTGACCTAGAATGACTGCTGTTAGAAGCTTGTCTGGGCTATATAGTGAGTTCAAAACCAGCCTGGACTTCAGAGGCAAGACCTTGTCTTTAAAACAAAGATCCCAAGGTCAGGGAGCTGTGGCAGTCCTCTCTGCACAGCAGCCCTTCCCTCGGCAGGGACAAGCAACAGGCGTCCCCAACGTGCTGAGGCATTTGGCCTCCTCTGCCACACTGCCAGGCAGCTGCTGGGTTCATTTGGGAGGCCTCAAGATTTCTTCATTTTTCTTGCCTTTCAAAAATTCTAACCTAATGTACTTCAAAATCTGGCTCTACCACAGAAGCCCAGCGCTATTTTCGATTACCCATTATATTTTGTTTTTATTTTGAAACAGGGTCTTACTAAGTCACTACTTACCCAGGCTGGGCTCAAACATGCAATCTTCCTATCTCAGCCTCCCAGAGTGCTGGGATTACCACTTCTACTTTTTCTTTCTTTTTGAAATAAAAAAAAAAAGAGGAAAAGAAGAATGTGGAAACAGCTTGAGAAACAGGGACACCTTCCCTAGGCTGACTGCCAGCTTCTCTCTTGTCTTCTCCAGGCACTGTCAGTCTCACGGCAGTATTTGTCCAAGGGAGCATGTGATTCTTCTACTCTTGGTACATGCTCAGAGCTCTAAGCCAGGACCAGTGGTAAAGCCTGTCGTCCCAGCAGTCTGGGAAGATGAGGAAGGAGGATCTCAAGTTCGAGACCAGCATGGGAAACTTAGCAGCTTAGTGAGACTCTATCTCAAAATACAAATAAAACATGGGCAGGGATATAGCTCAGTGCAAAAAAGAAAAAAATAAAGAAAAATAAGTAAAGAAACAGAGAGAGAGAGACAGAGAGAGAGAGGAATGTAGCTGAACAGAGGCATGTGGCCTACTTGCCTCACATGCCCAAGGCCTTGTATTCCACCCCTGAACCACGTAAAGAAAAGAATTCTAACAAATGTGTATACACAGCTATTTTTCATTAAAAGCCGCAAAAACAGTCCACTGAATACATGTTTAAGTTACTTAGCTTCTGCTCTAAAATTTTAGCTGTTTTTAGGTGAGGCTATTGAAACAAACACTACAATGCATTTTTGTTTGTTTTTGAGATAAGGTTTTGCTCCGTAGTCCAGACTGGTTCTGAACTCACTATGCAGCCCTGGCTGGCCTCACATTCATGGGGACCCTACTGCCTCAGTTTAGAAGGAATGTCTTTATGCACACACTTTCCTCCTCCTTTTAATTATTTCCATAGGTAAATTACCAAGGGGCACTAGTGGGGTAAGACGTGCTCAGTACCATCCTACCTCTCACAAAGTCCTACACCAAAGGCCTCAGCCCAGAGTTCTGCTATGTGCTTCTTAGCTGTGTTATTACTTGGAAGAAGAGAATCATAACTGAGCACACAGGTACTTGAACCTTGTGGCTGCTTTAATTTAAACTTATACATTTGCATGAATGATTTTCCCCATACATGTGCTATCAGTTTTTTGTTGATGCTGGGGAAAGGATCAATCTTTTGCTCACTGAGTAGAGTTGTACCAACTTTCTCTCACACATGAAAGGGATTTTCATTAACCCTGGTGTTGGCTACAGTGAACATTCTATACTGTTGTTTGCAATTCTGGTTTGGTTAGATTTTGTCATACAGAAACACAATGTTTTTATATTGTTACAAAAAGATTTGCCATTTTATGATTTGTTCTGCTGCGCTGGAATGGCTCAAAGGAAGGGATGTACTTTCTAAATTTAAAAAATGTTCATTAACTCTTAAACTGGTTAAGATCTGACTTTCACATGTGCTCTTTAAAAATCAACCTTTCTTTCTTCCTTTGAATTTTTCCCTTTCTTTCTTTCTTTCTCTGTGGTACTGGAGACTGAGGCAAGGGTTTTCATACTGAGCTACGTCCCCATCTCATTTTCATTTTTAATTTTGAAACAGGGTCTCATTAAGTCATTAAGTTGCCCAGGCTAGACTTAAACCTTCAAACCTCCTGCCTCAGCCTCCCAGAGTGCTGGGAAGACAGGCTTGTACCATCTGACCCAGCTTAATCTCTCACTGTTTTGTTTTGAGACAGGGTCTTGCTCCATAGTCCATGCTGGTCCTGAACTCACTCTGAGTGCTAAGATGATAAGCATGCACCAACATAAACCAGCTAAGTTTTTATGTGGGCCTGGGGAAGCAAACCCAGGGCCTTGTGCACACTAGACAAACATTCTACCTACTGAGCTATGACCCCAGCCACAATCTCTCATTCTTGATAGGGTACTTTAAGGGATGGAGGGAGGAAAAACAGGCTGTCACTTTGGGCTTAGTGTGAATGTGTGAGCAAGCAGGAGACAAATCCTTAGGGAACAGCTGATTTGATTCCTGTGATCAAATACGTTTGAATTAGAGTGAGAGATGGCCCAGTGGTAGGAAACGGAAACAGGCTCTGATTAAAGACCAATTTCCAACCCTGACTTCTCTGTGGAATGCCTCTGTGAACTTGCTAGAGACAATTTCTCTGAGTCTAGTTTTCACACTGGAAACAGACTGACTTGGATATAATACAAGTCGTTGAGCACCTGGAATAGAATATCCAGCTCAGTGAGTGGCTAAAGTTATTATGGGCAAACACATTAGGAATAAAAGATTTTCTGTAGTCGTTCAGGGAGGCTGAGTCAGGAGGATCACACCTTGTCCCAAAATTTAAAAAAAATAATAAAATAAAATAAGCGAGCTGTGGATAAAGCTCAGTGTGAATGGCCTGGGCTGGATCCCAAGCACCACCAAAAGAGAAAGAGAGAGAGCGAGTCAGAGATAGACATGGAGAGACAATCCGAGAAGCCCTAGAACACGGGGGTGGGGAAGAAGACTCTGAGCAGCCCCACAGATACAGAAACAGGGAGGAATGGAGGCAAACACACATCTGGGATCACAGGCATAGAACACTTCCAGGACATGACACACTAACTTAGCTGCTCGTATTGATGATGTGAATCGAGACTTTCCTCTGAAGAGAAAGTACTGCGGGCAGGCAGGATGCACAGAGAGCTGCATGTCCCCAGGGAGGAGCCTTCTGTAGCTGCGCACTCCACCACCTGGGCCCACGGAGGGCAGTCCTGCAGCCTGCCTCCCACACAGCTGTAACTACCCCTCGACAATATCATCAGAAAAAAGGACCTTGTATTCCTTTTTCTTTCTTTTTTGCTGGTACTCAGGACTGAACACAGGGCCTTCTCTTCTCTTTTTATCTTTTTAAAAAGTTTATTCTAAGACAAAATCTCACTAAGTTGCCCAGGGTGGGCTCACACTTACAGTCCTCCTGTCTCAGACTCCCAGAGTACAAGATGACAGGTGTGTGCCTCCACCAGGCCCAGCTGGACTTTGCATCTGTGGCTCAGCAAAGAATCTGCTGGCCATATGTAAAAAGTCACATACTGAATGCCAGAGTTCAGTTTTTCAAACGCTTAGAGGGAGATAAAAATACTGCTGTTGGACAAGAAACCAGTACAGCCACTGGCAGGAGCACTCACATGCCATCATTATACCTGCAAATGCCTGTAAAGCTGGCAGCATCAGATAATAAACAGCAAACTAACACAAGCTCTCAGAACACAAGTTGGGAGGCCTTTCCACTTAGATCTGCATGTGGGGCTGGACTGACTGCTACCTGGGGACTCCCTTCACCAGATGTTGTTTTCTTAAATGTCAACAGGAAATACTGTCAACAACCACTGAGGGGAAAACTAAAGTCAGGGATGAGCTCCAGCCTGGTATAAATGGGCAGAGTGAGTTGCAAAATAAAAACCAAAAATGGGCCAGGCCTGGTGGCAGTGCAGATCTGTCCTTCCAGCACTCTAGGAGGCTGAGTCAGAATGACTGCAAGTCTGAATGCCTTGGTGACTTAATGAGACACAGTCTCAAAATCAAAACTGAAACTGGTTTAGAAATTAGCTCAATGTGAAGGCCTGGGTTCCATCCCTGGTATCATAAAATAAAAGAAAAAAAGAAAGCAGAAGTTTTGTGGTTTTCATTGTGATACTAAGGATGGTTTAAATGCTACTGACCAACTACTGACAACAGAGTTTAAGCTGGACATCTCCCGGCTACCAGAGAGAAAGAGAGACAGAGAAGAAGAGGAGACAAGAAGAGGCACAGCAGCCACAGGCAGGAACCGGGGCAGAAAAGCCACTTCAAATCGGCGCACAGCGGGGCAACTCAGGGACCCAGCTAGTGGAGGAAAGGCCTAACAGGAAACCTCCCAGCTTCACAGGCTCCACAAAGGCCGCCACAGGGCAATGCACGAGCCCGCAACGGCATGATCCTGGGTCCATCCATCAGGACCAGACCACCACCTCAGTCCATGCATGTGTGCGATGAGAAAACAAGGGAACAGGATGTCTCAGAAAGCCCCAAGCCCACCAAGAAAGGCCCAGATGGGTCTAGAAGAAGAGTCAAGCCTGGGAAACAGAGTAATTAATCTTTAGAAATAAGACAGATTTAAACAATAACCTCCTTAAAATTTTTAACAAGCTTAAAAAAGATGTAACTCAAGAGCTCAAGCAGGAAACGAAAGCAAGGCTAGTGGAACTACAGAATTCAATATAAAAATAAATGACGCACTTACTACAGAGTTCAAAACCTATGAAAAGATACTGACAAAGAGCATCATAAGATGAAAGCTTCATTGGAAAGTATCAGGAACAAACAACCCAGAATGAGGATAGAACATCAGATTTAGAAGACAAGACAAAATATGGACCAATCTCTTTACAATCTTCAAATAATACTAAGCCGATGCAAAACTGGTTTCCAACAGATACTGTATGACTCAAAGAAGCTTAACCTCAGAATTACAGGGAATACAGGGAAATGGAAGTCAAACTAAAAGAACAAGATATTTATTCAATGAAATCATAAGAGAAAACATCTCATACAGAGGAAAAGAAACAGACACAAAAGTGAGGAGGTATAATGTATACCAACTCGGTACGACCAGACTAGAGGCTCCCCAAGACCCATTATAATCAAAGTTATAGAAATACTGTGCAGAGAAAGCATCCTAAAAGCTGTAAGAGAAAACAACAGGTACTGTACCAAGGCAAACCTATCAGACCAGCAGCAGACTTCCAAACACAAACCCTGAAAGACAGAACAGCATGGAACGAAGTCTTCAAAGCCCTAAAGAAAAGAATTTTCATCCAAGACTCCTATATCCTGCAAAATTACCCTTCAGAATTCACAATGAAATAAAGACCTTCCATGGCACAGAAAACTTAACAATGACAGTTTCAATACTTATAGGACAATTATAATTCTTAATGTCAGTGGCCTCAACTTTCCAATTAAAAGATAGACATTGGCAAACTGGATTAAAAAACACAACCCAGCTATTGTGTATTGGATCAGAAATATCCCCCAAAAGTCTCATGTATTTGGGTGTTATGGATTATGTGCTGTTAAGGAATTGGGGCCCGATCTGAAGAGGTGAATTAGATTATAGGCATGTGGCAGATTATAGACTACAAGCATGCACACTGGATTACAGGCCTGTGGTTAAGGGTTAACCACAGGCCTGTTCTGGAATGGGCAGAACACTAAGATTGGACCTGGATGGGCCGGGAAGGATATATGCTGCTTCCTGCCTTATTTCTGGGGCTGGACTTGACCTGGCTTGGCTTCCTGTTTGTCATGTTGTGAGCAGCTGTTTCCACCTCCTCCTCTGCCATGTCCCTCCACTGTTGCCAGTCACCCATGAATGCACTGTGACCTTCTGAAACTGTGAGCTAGAATAAACTTTTCTTCTCCTAAACTGTGTATCTTAGTTATTTTTTGCCGCTGTGACTCAATACCCAACATCCACAAATTTAGGGGAGGAAAGGTTTATTTTAGCTCACAGTTTCTGAAAGGTCAGTTCATCCAGGGGCGGCCGGCAGCAATGGAAGTACATGGCAGAGGCAGAGGTAGAGGCAGCTTCTCACGACATCACAAACAGGCAGGCAAATTGAGACAAGTTGAGACTAGTCACAGTCCTCAAGGAAGGCAAGAAGCAGCTTATATATAAAATATCCTTCCAGGTCTCAGTCCAGTGATCAGCCCCTCCTGGATCCAGGTGTGGAAGGTGTGGCCACTACACACCGTTGATCCTGACTTACACACCTTTAATCCTGACTTAAATGCCATTATTCCTAACTTGCACGCCTGCGATCCACACTTCCAAACTAGGCCCCAATCTCCCAACGGCACATGGTTCCATAGACAATCCATAACATTTAAGTAAGTGCATGAAACTTTTGTGGGACACTCCAGATCCTAACCACAATACTGTATATGTCAGGTATTGAGTCACAGTGACAAAAACATGACTAAGAGACACCAGCCACATGCTTAGACTGAGGCTGAAAGGGAGGAGTGCCACATTCCGCTCAGAGGGGGATGAAAACAAGGAGGGGGAGTAACACTCTTTGCTGACAAAATAGACTTTAAGTCAAAACTGATCAAAAGAAGGCCATTTCATCCTAGCAAAGGGAACAATTCAAGAGGAGAAGCCAATGACAGTAAATACTTATACACTAAACAATGGTGCAGCCAGCTATATAAAACAAAAGCTACTGGACTTAAAAAAAAAAAAAAACAGACAGACTCCAACTCAATTATAGCAGGGGACTTTAACACTCCTCTCTCCCAGAAAGACAGGACAACTAGACAAAAAAAAAAAAAAAAAAAAAAAAAAAAAAAAAAAAAAAAAAAAAAAAAAAAAAAAAAAA
This sequence comes from Ctenodactylus gundi, assembly GCA_004027205.1. Lineage (NCBI taxonomy): Eukaryota > Metazoa > Chordata > Mammalia > Rodentia > Ctenodactylidae > Ctenodactylus > Ctenodactylus gundi. The sequence goes on from PVKB01003754.1 coordinate 163,543, forward strand.
AATCCACAAAAATAAAACAGAACTGAACAATTCTATGGAAGAACTGACCCTGGACAGATATCTACAGTTTTTCATCCAACAACAGAACACACATTTTCCTCAAAAGCCCATGATATATTCTCCAAAACAGGCCACACCGGGAAACTTCAGGGGAAGATGGTGGCCAAGTAACAGAACTGCACAACGGCTCCTTACAGGCTAAAAAAGTTGAGATAATAGTTAAAAACTGCCTGTCCAATTTAGCTAGGAGAGGGAGGAGAGCCCGAATTGAAGGAAGCCATGGAAGGTTATAAACTCCACAGACACATCAGAAGCTGAAGAAAACAACAGACCAAGAAGCCGCCCCAGGCCACCTGTGAAGGGCAATGAAGCCCTAGCATCTGCAGATGGAGAAAAGCCCAGTCAGAGACTCAGACCAAGGTCAGATCTGGGAGAACTGGGAACTGACAGCAGCTGGTAGCCCCAGCCTCCAGCAACAAGCCTGCGGGTAGTGCAAACTGCAAACGCAGTGTGAACTTCCCCTAGGCCTCATGGTGCTCAGAACAGCTTGGGAAAAGCATCACTCAGCAGTCATAATAGGCAGTGATGTAGGCAGGAGGCATTTTGAAAAGAGCCTGAGGCTGAACTGTTTAGGGTAAAAGATGCCACAGATGGACCAAAACAGGAATTTGGGGGACAGTCTTATAACAGTACCTAGGAAGAGATGGGCGGGCACAAGAGACAGGTGCAGAGAGGAGAAAAGGCCACTGATCTCCTGAACAGCTGGGTGACAACAGGAGCACCTCTGATGGCGGACAGCCCCACCCTCAGGGGAGGGGAACCAGAGCAGGCAGTAGGGCTTCGCTGGGGGAGCTGAGGGTGAACAAGATACTGTAGAGGCCATCAGACTGTTCAGTCCTCTCTCACTGCCTACTCCCAGCACAGAACTCTGAGGACTTTTCGCTCCTCCACTCATCCTCACACACAGTTCAAAGAAGCCTCTCAGCTAGGCCAGTAAAGTGATGTCCCTCAGGGGTAGGATCATGCGAAGAAAATGCAACAGGACACACACAGAAACAACAGAGGCCCCAGAAGTTAATGCCATGGGCCCTGAAATAGTGGAACTCACAGAAAAGGAAGTCAAAAATGCAAAGAGATGAGTTGGTTTCTGCTAACTAAGCCAACTTAAACAAGATGATCTTAAATGCAAGTAATGATCAGCAGGCCAGAAGAGGAACTTACTAAACAAACAATGAATACAAACTTTACTAGCATATAAAAGACACAAATAGAAAGTTGGCTAAAGCAAATAAAGAAACACAAGATATGAAGGAACAATTTGATAGAGAAGTAGAAAATCTGAAAAGAAATCTAGCTGAAGTTCAGGATATGAAAAATTCAGATGAAAGCAGGAGAAACTGGCTTGAACATTGTGAGGACAGAATTTCAGACCTTGAAGACAAGGTTGATCAAATTAATGCCATAATCAGGCATGGCATCAAAATTAGAAGTCAGCAAAGTAACTGGATACAACAGCTGATGGATAATTCAAAAAGAACCAACCTCAGAATTACAAGTGTGGGACAGAGAGCTGAAGACAGCACAAATGGTATAAAGAATTTATTCAGTGAGATCATGCAAGAAAACTTCCCAAATCTAGGAAAAGGAATTAATATTCATGTACAAGAAGCCTACAGCCTACAGAAAACCAAATAACCTTGACCAGAAAAGAAACTCACCATGACAAAAAATAGACCATATTCTAAGCCATAAAAAAGCTTAAACAAATACAAAGAAGTTGAAGTAATGCCTTGAATCCTGTCAGATCACAGTGAAATGAAATTAGAAATAACAAAGACAACAGTCAAACAAGACTGAATAATATACTACTGAACAAGGAGTGGGTCATAGAAGAAATCAGTGAAGAAACTGAGAAGTTCCTAGAGCAAATGATAATGGAAGCACAAAAAACACAACGCTGGCACACAATGAAGGCATTGTTAAGAGGGAAATTCATTACCACAAAGGACATATAAAAAGGACCGAGCAATCGCAAATAAACAATCTAACAATGCAACTCAGGGCTCTAGGAAAACAAGAACAAACCAACCCCTAAAGTAAGAGTAGGAAAAAAATTATAAAGATCAAAGCAGAAATAAATGAGATGGAAATTTAAAAAAAAAAAAAACTGGGCATTTTCCCAAAAGAACTAAAGCCATCCTAACATAAAGACACGTGCACATCCGTGTTTATAGCAGCACAATTCATAATAGCTAGATGGTGGAAACAACCCACATGCCCATCAGAAGAGGAAAGGATATAGAAAATGTGGTATTTATATACAATGGCATATTATGCAGCCACAAAGACAGATACAAAGCATCTGAAAAGAAAATGGGGCCACCATGAGCCAATAGTGCTCAGTGAAATGGATCAGACTAAAAAGGACCAGGTATCGAGAGGCGCCTCTCACAAGACTGCCATAAGCACTTGCACCAAAGGACCCCACACAAGAGAGCGGGAAGGGAGGGGCAGCAGGCTACTAGGGAAGAGACCAGCTGAGAATGGAAGAAGGAGGCAGAGGATAAGGGGGCGTGGCCAGAGAGGATGAACACAAGCAAGAGTTCCTGAGCTGCAGGTTATTCACGTGATTAAATCTGTAGCTCATGAATATTCAAATTTTAAGAATTGGGAAAAAAATAAAAACAAAAAGGGCTGGCTAGAGCTGGGCACGACAGCACATGCCTTCAACCCCAACACTCAGGAGGCTGAGGCAGGAGGATTCCCATGCATTCAAGGCCAGCCAGGCAGGGCCAGCTCCGAGGGTCAGAGACTCCTGCAGGTGGCGGGGCTCCACACCAACCATGGATATCGTCCGGGAAGGGGTAGTTGATTTCTGGGAACCAAGCAGATCAGTCAAAAGGAAACTCCAGCAGCCATACCTGGGTGACAGCGGAGATCTGCTCCAGGGCCAGGGTGTGCAGGTCCTCGTGCAGGCTCTCCAGGAGCAGTTTGAGGGCGGGGAGCAGGAGTGCCTGGCCTAGCAGCAGCAGGCTCAGCTCCCGTACGGCCTGCAAGGGAAGCACATGGTGCAGGTGAGTAGCCAGGATGAGGGGAGTACTTCATATCTTCTCACCCCATTTTTATTTTTGATTGTGATTTTTCCTTTTTTTGAACTAAGGATTGAACCTAGGACCTTCCGACTGAGCTACATCACTAGCCCTTTTCTTAAGTTTGATTCTGAGACAGGTTCTTACAAAGTTACTCAGGCTGCAGTGAAACTTGGAATCCTCCTGTCTCAGCCTCCAGAGTGCTGAGATTATAGGTTTGTGCCACCAAGCTCATCAATCGTGCTTTTAATGGCTACATGGTAGTCACTGTACAGATACAGTACTCTAATTCATTTTGCTGAATCTCAGAGGACCCACACTCCTCACAGAGAAAATGGAGAAGGTACCTACATCCAGTTTGCAGGTTCTGTTGTGCGTGTGAATCACCGATAATGAATATAAACAACAATGCTCCGCACATGTTAAACAGAGTCTTACTAAAATAGCTGTGGCTGGGTGGGGCCACACAGACCTGTAGTCCCATCATTCTGGGAAGGTGAGGCGGGAGGACTGCAGGTTCAAGTCCACCATGGACGACTTAGCAACTTGGTGAGACCTGCCTTGAAATCAACAATCAAAAATGGGCCGGGAATCTAGCTCAGCGTGAAGACTGTCGAATCCCCAACACCACAAAATGATGATTTAACAAAAGGTGCTATTAACTGCCAGTATTGAGAATATCAGCTCTTCTTTTCTGAAATAATAGGAATCTCCAAAGAAAATATTTTAAGCATGTTCATAATTATAATGTCCAGGTGAATGGACTTTTGTGACACGCCCAGTATTCCTTCCCCATGACAACTGTCTGTGGTGTGCGGACCAGAAACGTGCGCCTCTGCTGGTGGCCTACACTCCTCTCACAGCCTCTATCCCTCCAGCTGGGTCTGCCGCCCAAGATCAGGACTTCTAATACAGTGACAAAGTACAGTCCGTTGTCACAAAGGAACAAGAGTACAATGAACATACAACGAAAGTATAAAAGAATGAAAATACACGTGGAAGCTGGTTTGCCCTGCAGAGCTGGTTCCATGCGATGCCCTAACTCTACCTGTCACTTACAGCACAGAGCACCTGGACCCATGGGCAGACAGTGAGGGCTGTCCTGTGTCCCTGCATGCGGCTCACCTTTCTTCTGGGCTACTCAAACCACAGCACATCAGAGGACTAAAATTCAGACACCTGATGCTTTCAGACCGTCCTTTCCACAAATACAAACCAAAAATAAAGGCCACAAAGCTCAGCTAAGGCATTTGAAATTTAACTTTTCTTTTCCTTTCTCATACTTACTAGCCTTTTGAATTGCATGCTTGTAGTTCTTATGTGGACTGGTGGGTGAAGCCAGGTTTAAGAATCTCAACAAGGGGGCTGAAGGAATGGCTCAGCGGTTAAAGCGCTTGCCTAGCAAGCCCTAAGTACCCTAGTTCAATTCCCCAGCACCACATAAGCTGGGCGTGGTGGCGCATGCCTATAATTCCAGCACTCAGGAGGCTGAGACAGGCCTATAATTCCAGCACTCAGGAGGCTGAGACAGGCCTATAATTCCAGCATTCAGGAGGCTGAGACAGGAGGATTGCCGTGAGTCCAAAGCCAGCCTGGGCTCTGAAGTGAGTTCAGGACCAGCCTGGACCACAGAGTGAGACCCTGTCTCAAAACAAACAAAAAAAGAATCACAACAGGGATATAGGAAAACATAGGAAAAAAAGAACTTTTGGCAAATATCCCAATAAAGAGATCAGCTGGACTCAGAGAACAGGCATCAAGATTTGACCACTGTGGCCCATTCGAGGAATAGGAAGCTCTGTTAGAGTGGTGACTTAAGTGAAATGATTCAGATGTGGAATACTAAATACGCTAAGTACTGTATAGTCTCTGTGACTTGGGAAACCAAGAACACAGACATTCTACAGAACTGCATGAAGTGATAGCCAGAGTTGGGGGAAGGGATAGGGAGGGGATGGGAGGGTCAAAAATGGGAAGGGACTGCGAAGTTGATATGATATATGTGTGCACGAAATACTCAAGTTCATTTGTAAACATTATGTATTACATATGTAAACTAATAATAACAGTGATAAAAAAAAGATAAGGGGCACACAGCCAGGCGTGCTACTGCACATCTGTAATCCCAGCACATGGGAGGCTGAGGAGGGAGGATTTCCATTGAGTTTGAGGGCAGCCTGGGATACACAGAGAGGTCAGGCTAGTTCTGAACTACAGGGAGACCTTGTCTCCAAAATAAAAAATAAAATAAATAAAATCAGGAGGACACAAGCCCAGTGGAAAGCACAGGACAAAGTTCTCTTTGGAATTCCATGCGCTACAGTTTTCCTGCGTACGCCCAGTGTCATAGCTGGAACTCAGCAGGGCCTTGTCTGCTGCAGTAATAGACACAGCAGGGCAGCAGTTTATAGGGTATATACGTCTGGAATCAGGGATTCTAATTGTGTATGTGCCACTGGTACTAGGGATCAAGCCCAGAGCCTTTGCTCCGAGCTATAGCATCAGTCCCTTTTTACTGTTCGAGACACATCTCTCTAAGTGGCTAAGTAGTCTACACTGGGCTTACACTTGTGATCCTCCTGCCTCAGCCTCCCACAGTGCTACAATTACAGGCACACAACACCTGTCTGGACAGTGATTCTAATTCATCAGAGCATCACATGTGCCTGGGAGAATGCACCCCATAAGAATGTCATCCCATGACGAGGCCAGTGAGCAACACTGATTCTCCCTCTGGGATTCTCAAATCTGCAGGAGAAGAGCAGCCCTGTCTTGACTTACTTCCTCTATCCTCCTCCTCCCAGGTGTTAGTAACGGTCCCATCTGCACAGCCCACAAAGAGTCCGGTACAGGGACCTTTCTGCCACCAAGGCAGCATTCTGCACCAGCCCTGTCCAGCACTGTGGCCACAGCTGTAAGCCAAATTGGACACATGGCGAGTGTGCCCCAGGAACTACCTATTATTTTACCATGGGCCAAGGATGGTGCTCAGAGCCTCATGTGCTAGGTAAGTGCTCTACCACTGAGCCACGAGCCTAGTTCGGAATTGCATTCTTTTTTATTTTAAACTTATTTTATTTTGTGTGGTACTGGGGATTGAGCACAGTGCCTTCCCACTGAGCCCATACCAACCCATTTTTTAATCTCTGATTTTGAGACAGGGTCTTGTAAAGTTGCCCAGGCTGGGCAGTCTTCTTGACTTGGCCTCCGTCTCCCAGAATGCTGGGGTGACACGCCTGTGCCTTTGGGCCAGGCTTTTACAGTATTTTAATATACATCACATAGTTTAGTTTTCCCCTTAAATTCTTGGAGGAAGGTGCTATCTCAGCTCCACCAATCACAAGAAGAAGAGAAGAGTATACAAAGTTTAAAGAACTTGAATGCCATCTGACTCTAAAAAGCAGGATCTCGTCATTATCCTTGTCAAAAGCAGGCTTGGCCACCAGGGACAACAAACCCATGTGAGATCTCGCCCTGTGGTCTCGGCTGGTCCTGAACTCTGTATGTAGCCCAGGCTAGCTTCAAACTTATTGCAATCTTCCTCCCTCAGCCTCCTGAATATTGAGATTATAGGTGTGCTTCACCACACTTGGCTAATTTATATGAGATGCTAGGGTATTGAACCTATGACCTCATGCATGGTAGGCAAGCGCTCTAACCACTGAGCTGGGGCCCCAGTCCCATGTTTGAGATTTGGAAGCTGGCGGCCAGGGTGCTTATTCTCATGGAGTAGCCTGTAGCATGAGAGACCCAAGCTCATGCTGTGTCCTAGTAAACTCAGGGACCTTCATGGCCAGTCACAACAGCGGGATCTGGAGACTGTGGGTCTCCAAAAGCCCAGAGACCAGTCCAGGCTGGCTTCTTACTCTACACATCCTCCACTATGGAGCCAGATACAGGATGCCACGGATACGAGACAGCTAGGAGCCAGCCCAGGAAGAGCGGCTTCACCCCGCTAGTCACACGTTCCACCAGGAGACCCACCACTGCCATGAGGAAGCAGGTGACACGAGTAGCGGAGACAGCAAGTCCAGGGCTACAGGCCTATCACTCCAGCAGTCTGGTAGGCTGAGGCAGGAAAGTCACAAATGTAAGCAATCTCACGACTTAGAGAGAACCTGTCTCAAAAAACAAAACTAAAAGTGGGCCACGGATATAGCTCAGCGTGAAGGCTCTGGGTTCAACTCCCAATACCCATAAATTAATTAGTTAATTCAATAAAAAATACCCACTCTCTCCCTTGGAAAACAATTCATCACATATGCATTTCTAAGAGGAGCCTCCTTTCGTGGTTACACTGAGGCCTCAAAGGACCAGACTTACAATTTCATTTGCAGGTTTATCTCCTAAATGGTAGAAATTCAAAACTACTTAATCAACGTAATGGAGCTGTCCAGATGTTTTAAATTTCAGACACATCAGCTGCTCCAACAATGCCCTCCAGCGGTGGGGTCTGCAGCAAAGGGCACACACATGTACATCTGGGCATGTGTGACTGGTGAGTGTCTCCAAGAGACATGGGACCCCAGAGGACAAGCATTAAAACGGATGCTCTGGTTTGGCCTAGAATGTCTCCAAAACCTCATGCACTAGGAAGGCGCACAGCTTGTAGAGGTTCACTAAGTCCAGTTAACGAATCCAGTGATTCCTCGTGCTGGTAAGAGGGACCTGAGCCAGCATGTGTCACCCCGAATGTTGGGAGGCTAAGGTCCGGGGACTGGAAGTCTGAGCCCAGCTGGGGCAGCTTCTAAATATCAGCAAACATGGGAGCCGCCAGGGGCGTGAAGGCCCTAGTTCAATCCCTAGTACGGTAAGAAAAACAAAAAAGAGATGGGGCCCACGCAGGAGGGGCAGATCACTGAAAGCATGGCCCGGGAGGGGAGATGCCTGCCCCGGCTCCTCCCTGCTGCTCTACGTCCTGTGGGGAGGCCACAGCAGCTTGTGGCATGGATGGGCATGGATCAAGAGGGCTGACTCGTGAGCTGACACACCCTCTCCTCATTTAAACTGCAGGCGGTGTGTGCTGTGTCCCCATGATGACTAAGCGACTGAGACAGTGAGGTGGCGGAATGTGGAACTCTGTGCTGCAGAGAGCGGGCACTGGGTTCATGCCAACTCATCACGGTGACTTCGAGCCATGTGCTGTGCTGCAGGCTTATAATCTCAGCACACGGGACACTGAGACAGGAGGACAGCAACTCAGTGATTCAGCAAGACCCACAAACAGCGGGATGCAAAAATCAAAGTGGCTGCTATCACCTGGCGAGGCTGTCCCACCAGGCGGCACTTGCGCCACAGTCACGCTGGGAGACGCAAGCTTGGGTCAGACACAAAAGAGCAAGCAGTGGGGACTGAGAGTGGGGAGCCTAGGGCATTTACACTTAGCTCTGTGTGTGTGTGTGTGTGTGTGTGTGTGTGTGTGTGTGTGTGTGTGCGTGCGTGCCTGTGTATGTGTGTCTGTGTGTTACTGGGGAGGGAACCTAGGGCATTTACACTGAGCTACGAGTATGTGTCTGTGTGTGTGTGTGTATACGCCTGTGTCTGTGTGTCTGTGTGTTACTGAGGAGGGAAGCTAGGGCATTTACACCGAGCTACATATGTGTGTGTGTGTGTGTGTTTGTGTACACACACCTGTGTCTGTGTGTTACTGAGGAGGGAAGCTAGGGCATTTACACCGAGCTACATGTGTGTGTGTGTGTGTGTGTGTGTGTGTACACACACACCTGTGTCTGTGTGTTACTGGGAAGGGAGCCTAGGGCATTTACACTGAGCTACAAGTGTGTGTGTGAGTGTGTGTGTTACTGGGGAGGGAGCCTAGGGCATTTACACCGAGCTACGTGTGTGTGTGTGTGCGCGCGCACGTGCCTGTGTCTGTGTCTGTGTCTGTGTGTTACTGGGGAGGGAACCTAGGGCATTTATTTACACTGAGCTACTTCCCCAGACTATTCTTCTGCTTTTGATTTTCGGGGTCTTGCTAGGTTAAGCTGCACTGGCTAAGCTCAAGCTTGCGATCCTCCTGCCTCAGGCTCCCAGCATGCTGGGATAACAGCACTGCACCGTGGCACCCAGTTTAGCATTGTTTTGCTAGCTGACTCATTACAAACACCAGACCGGTAGCAGTGAGAGCTTAAGCTAAATGCTGATCAGGGAGCTGCTGGGGCTGATTTCAGGGGTTTGGAAGGCAAGCGAACCCCACCCCTCCTGGCCCTGGGAAAGCCATGGCATTTCCCACTCACCTCTGCAGGCAGCATCTGCTCGGTGTTATATAAAGAGCGACACACTTTCAAGACTTCACGCCCTAGCTCCTCCCTGCTCTCCGCTGTACACCTGGTCAGCATTCCAGCGGCAAGTCTGACCCATGGATTATCGGTTGTGCTGGTTCTGATGGAGAAAGGTGCAGGCATTGCAAAGGGTTAGAGCCTTCACACGCATGAGAGAGAGTGCGCCAACATGCAAGGGTGGGAGCTGGCAGTTAGGTACGCTGAAGGGGAGCCGTGAAGAGCCTCCTTTAAGTGCAGGCTGAGAAGTTGTCAGTAAGGAAAAGAACCACGTGCTGAGCATGGATGTTAAGATTCACAGGAAGAATGAATCTTCTCTTTGTGGAATCTTGAGAAAGAAAAATTAATACTAGTTTTTGTTTTAGAAAGAATCCTTTTTGGAGGGGTAACGGGGAGAAGGCAGTACTAGGAATAGAGCCCAGGGCCTCCAAACTGAGCAACATCCCGGCCCATTATTATTTTTGACTTTGAGACAGGGCCTCACTAAATTGCTGAGTTTCCCAGGCTGGGCTGGAATTCGGCATCTTCCTGCCTCAGCCTCCCAGAGGCTGGGATGGTAGGCCAAATGCCGCAGGCCAGGGCAATTTTATTCTGATACTTACACAGACTCATTTTTCATTGGTGGCCAAGCCTGCAGGAGTAAGGCCAGGTGCCGGAACTCGCCCTGCTGGTGACTGCATTCCAGGAGCTCCGTGAACAGAGCAGCGCGGTTCTCCTCACTTTCGATTTCAGTGATGTCTACCTGGAAGATGAAGCACATGCATGAAGCATGGGGTGAAGGCCGCACAGCTCTGCTGGAGGGGAATTCACATTAGACCATGCTGACTGAACAATGCGAGAAATGTTTATACCATGGGCTGGTGTGTACTGAAGTGATTAGAGCACCTGCCAACATCCCGGCTTCGATCCCTCAGAACCACATAAAAATTAGCTGGGTGTGGTGGCGCCTGCCTGTGATCCAGGCACTCAGGAGGCTGAGTCAGGAGGACTGCCATGAATTCAAGGCCAGCTTGGGCTACACGGTGAGTTCAGGACCAGCCTGGACTACAAAATGAGATCTTGTCTCAAAAAAAAGTAAAGAAAAAATGTTTACATTGTGTTGAGGGAAAATTCAACATCAACAAAACAAAAACACTAACATGTGCATACTGTTTGTTCAACTGTGGATCATGCGTTGGAACTTGGTCCTCAGTGGGACAATACAGGAGGCAGGGAACCTTTAAGAGGGGTGTGAGCTAGGGGTGGCAGCTCAGAGGTCAGGGCCCATGCCTAGAATGTATAAGGAATGGGGTTCCACTCCCTAGCTACATAATGATTAGCTGGGCACACCAACGCACACCTGTAATCCCAGCACTCAGGAGGCTGAGGCAGAAAGACTGAAGTGAGTTCAAGGCGAGCATGGGTTACATGTGAGCTAAGAACAAGCCAGGACTACAAAGTGAGACTGTCTCAAAACAAACAAATAAGTACATAGAAATAAGAGGGGGTGCCCACTGGTCCTAAAGTCACTGGGGATGTGCCCTTGGGAGGGACTGTGGGATCCTGGTCTCCTCCTTGGCTTTTTTTCCCATTTTGTGTGTTGGGAATTGCATCCAGAGTACTGGCACAGCAGGACCACACCACTGGCCTGCCTCTCCTAGCCATTGAAAATCAGCTCTGCTCTAGAACAATGCACGGAACTCAGGGAGCTGATGAGTGGACACACAAATGACCCGAACCAGAGCCGCAGCTGTTGGGAAGACTTCGGGTTCACTTCTCACTGTGGTACTGGGGCTCAAGCCCAGGGCCTTCACACTCAGCTGCCTTCCAAGGCCATTTTTCGGTTTTGATTCTGAAACAGAGTCTAAGTCACTAATTTGTGTAGACTGGACTAGAACTTGCAATCCTCCTGTCTCAAAGACCTGCACCACCACACCCCGCCGGTCTACGTTTCAAATCTTACTGTGTCTGGACAAAGGCCCCTACAAATTGTTTGCTTCCACACATGAAGCAGCAGCTGACCACAAATCCCGGTCAGCAAAGGGAGAGCAGAGCACGAGTCTAAAAGCCCCAGGCCTCTGTGCAGCCACCTTCCCATGGCTCCAACAAGTCATTCCGCTGGTGGATGAAGGAGGCACAGCAGGGCCCAATCCTTCTTCATTAATGGCAGGAATATTACAGTGAAAGGCAAGAGGCGTGGCCTTGCCATTCGCAGGGTGACCTTGGACAAGTTTTTAAAGATTTATTATTCATTTATTCAACAGATATTTATGGAGTGTCAAGTGAGATCCCTGTTCTCATGGAATTTATGTTATAATGGAAGAACAAAGACATCATATAATAAATGCCCAGAGGATGGGGAGGATGAAGTCAGCAACAGTGGTGATTTATGGAGAAATGTGATGGCGATAAAACAGACGGTGACTGAATAGTCCATTCGCGCGGCGCCGTTTCAGTAAGTTGACATTAAGATGAAAATCTGAGGGGAAACTTCTTTCTAAACATCCATATTCTTCTTCACTTTTTAAAATTTCCCTTTCTTCTATTATTTGTGGCACTGGGGACTGAACTCAGGACCTTTGCACAGAGCAACATTCCCAGTCCTTTTTATTGCCTTATTTGACAGGTCTCAGTAAGTCACTATGTTGCCCAGGCTGCACTTGAGCACATGCACTGTGACCCTTCTGTCTCAGCTTCCCAGAGGGCTATAATTATAGATACACTGGGAGGTTTTGTTTGTTTGTTTTATAAACTACGACTATTGAAGTGGGAACTCCAGAAGTCTCTTTTTTTCCCACATTTTATTGATAATATATACGTGCAAAATTCAAGGTTTACAATGAGGTTGGGCATTTTGTGCACATTCATATCTTGTCAAGGTGACAAGGGCTTTCCCACTCTCCTTTTGTAACACCCCCTACCCACCCCTCCGTCCCTCCTCCCCCACCCTAGCCCCCTCTTTCACTTTGTCTTTCGTCTTAAGTTCCAAAAGAGTTGTGATCTGGGTCTCTCATATCAGAGAGACCATCTGATTTTTCACCTTCTGCTTCTGACTCACTTCACTAAGCATAATATTCTCAAGTTTCTTCCATTTGCCTATAAAAGCCTTCACACTGTTGGACTTTATTGATGCATAGTATTCCATTGTGTATAAATACCACAGTTTGTATATCCACTGGTCTGTTGATGGGTATTTTGGTGACTTCCATATTTTAGCTATTGTTAGTTGTGCTGCTATGAACATGGGTATACATATATCTCTGCTGTGTGTTGTTTTGGCCTCTTTTGGATATATTCCCAGAAGGGGTGTTGCTGGATCAAAGGTGATATGAACTGTGGGGTTTCATCACAGTCAGTGCCATATGACATGTCTGTGCACTCTTTTGTGTATGTGTGGTACTAGGGATAGAGCCCAGGGCCCACACAAAGAGCTACATCTGCACCCCGTTTTTAGTTTTGGTTATGAGACAGGGTGTCACTAAGTTTCTGAGTTGCCCAGACTGGGCTTGAACTTGTGATCCTCCCGCCTCAGCCTCCCAGAGTTGCTGAGAGGACGGGCTTGCGCCACCAGGCACAGCTACTCATGTGCTTGAGGTCAGATAATAGCCAATATTTGCTTGGGCAAATCATGTTCGCAAGTCTCTTTTTTTTTTTCAAGCTAAAAATGAGTAGTTTATTTGTGAAGATGAGGACAGACAGGAAGAAGAGCACAGAGGAGAACTTCTGCTAACCCAAAGGGCTCCTGACGAGGGTTGCCAGAAGCTTAGCTTTGAAAATATTTAAGGTAACAGTAAATTATTTTTAAGGAACTTAATACAGCTTATAAACCAAACCTTCCTGGCAGTACACACATTGTTATGTCTTGGCAAATGAGGTCCATCTGAGCAGGCAGCTTAATATGTTCCTGCACGCCTCCTATCAGCCAAAACACATGACCTTGGCATGAGGGTGAATGCTGTCATAAATTCACTTTTACAGGTGATTACATGTGTGAAATATTAAGGCAAGGCTTTAGGCCAGGTATGGTGGTAATCCCAGCACTCTGGGAGGCTAAGGCAGGAGGATCCTAAGTCCAAGCCCAGCCTGGGCAACTCAGAAACATAATGAGACCCTGTCCCAAAATTAAAGAAAGAAATAATATGGTCCAGATAAACCTCAGTAATATGAAATAATTAATTCATCAAATGCAAGACTTCAAGCTATATTTCTTATATAAAAATGGAGAATTTAAGTACTGAGCTTTTTAAGGAAATATCAGAGTTTTGACCCTCGTTTTTTAATGCACTGGTTAACCAGAAAATTAAAAAACCTGAAAAACTCAGATAAACTATATGGAAGGCTAAACCTCTAGCCCTCCCCTCAGGTCACATGACCTCTCCCTATCCTCTTCTACCCTCAAGCCATGCTGAGGCATATCTCTGAAATAGAAAGGAAAGCCTCTCTAGCCAGGCCTATGGTACAAGCATGTCATCCCAGTGCTGAGGGAGGCTGAGGCAGGAAGATCACAAGTTTGAGCCCATCCTAGCAACTTATGGAGACCCTGTCTCAAAATCAAAACTAAATGCAGGCTGGGAAGGTAGCTCAGTGTGAAGGTCCTGGGTTTGATCACCAGTACTGGGGGGGAAAAAAAAAAAAAGGAAAGCCTCTCAAATTGTTGAAAAAACCCCGAGGACCTCAGAATTTCTAATTCTATGAACCAATCATTAGAAAACTAGAAACTGGTGCCCGAGTAGCAGTGGGCGGTGAGGCATCACAGGCTGGGTTTAATTCTGCAGGAGCTGGCTGGTTTCCCAGCAACATGGTGATTTGTAGGGCCACTATTTTGGGCAACTCGAGGATAATTAAATATTAAGTCCCCCTTTGATGTACGTAAAGTCTGCCTAAGAGGATTACCAGCATCAGTGAAGGCAGCAGGTCCACATTTTTTGAGTAACTGAACACTGCCAAGGCATTATCTATGCTTATCTTTACTCTGTAAGAACCTGTCTCTATCCCTCCTTCCCTCCCTCCCTCCCTCCCTTCCTTCCTTCCTTCCTACAGGACTAGGGATCGAGCCCAAGTACTTTATACCAAGCTACATCCCCAGATCACTTTTATTTTGGATTTTGAGACAGGGTCGTGCTAAGTTGCCCAGGCTGGATTCAAAATTAGAATTCTCCTGCCTCAGCCTCCCAGAGTACTGGGATGACAGGCCTGTGCCACTGGGCCCAGGTGCACCTGCCTGAACCCTTAACATTCCCAAAAGTACTTCTGAAAATAAAGAAGGTGAGGGGAAGAAAGTGAACAAAGTGAGCACCCACCCAGGTGGCACCTCAGGGTCTTCTAGGCCTTTGGGACCCAGCGGTGGGCCAGGCTAGCATGTGGGAAATGACGGAGCAGAGGGTCCCGCACCTCCTCCCCCAGCTCCAGGTTCCACCAACATCCGAGAGCCTCAAGAACCTTCCCCAGAGAGGGAAGGCGGAGGCATCCACATTTACCATCAACTAACACCGCATCTTGCCACTGCTCTAGAGGAAGTCAGCGTGTTCTGAAAAATCATAAGAGATATTCTGAAGTGGGTGTGTAGTTTTGAAACATTCCAGAAATAGCTGGTGTCACCATTTTTGTAATCCCAGAACACTGGAAAGCTGAAGCAGGAGGATCCTAAATTCCAGCCCAGGATAGACAACATAGTAGCTCAATCAAAACCTAAAGAATAAGCTCTGGCTATGTCCCAATACCAGGAGCTAGGCTGGGTCCCAGGATCAAAACCAGAGCAAAACAAAACAAAGCAACTGCATTCATTTTCTAAGCAACAAGAAGTCATGTCAACCGTCAGACAAACTTCCCCATTAAGTTCACTCGTCCTCCAAAATATATGTGAAGCTGGGCATGGTGGTACAGGCCTGCAATCTCAGCACGTTGAAAGGCTGAGGCAGGAAGGTAGCAAGCCTGGGCAATTTAGTGACTTAGCAAGACCCATTTCAAAAACAAAAACAAACAAACAAACAAACAAAAAACCCAACAACAACAAAAACAAAAACCAAGAAAAGTACTAGGGATGTATGTAGTATGAAGGCCCAGTGTTCAGCCCTCAGTACTGCAAAATAAATAAATAAATAAATTTTAGAGAGAGAGAGAGAGAGAGAGAGAGAGAGAGAGAGAGAGAGAGAG